>KQ987740.1:133088-201878 GCA_001598015.1 Dorcoceras hygrometricum
CAGCTATAGCTTTTGGTAAAGCGGCAAGCGCTCGATCCTACAATAGGTCCCTCTCCCGCATTCATGGAATTGGCGACATTAACGTGTCTAGGGACATCACTTTAAAAAATGTCTTTCATGTTCCTTCGTTAAAGTGTAACCTCATTTCTGTCAGTAAACTCACTCGTGATTGTCATTGTCGTGCTAATTTCTCATCTGGTTCATGTCTTTTTCAGGACCACCTGAGCGCTTGCCGCTTTACCAAAAGCTATAGCTGGTGGTAACGGTGCAACTCCAATCTTTTAAACCGTATAGCAACACAAGCGCCACGGTTCGATCGCTCTACCTAGCAGGGGCAATTATTGCACTCCAACATACTCGCTCCCAATAAATGCATTCCTTGCAATCAATGGGAATCGAACCCGTGACCTTGGCTCTGATACCAATTGTAGGACCGAGCGCCTGCCGCTTTACCAAGAGCTATAGCTGGTGGTAACGGTGCAACTCCAATCTTTTAAACCGTATAACAACACAAGCGCCACGGTTCGATCGCTCTACCTAGCAGGGGCAATTATTGCACTCCAACAATACATTGGAGAAATCAAATACCTCGTCATCCGATGTTTGATCAGCCATAAGACAATGAACCTCCTCATGTTCACTATCGCTTGATGAAGAGCTGCTGGATGAGGATTCTGAATCAGTATCCGCCCAGCTCTTGGTGCTTTCCTCAGCAACCAGTACTTTCCTATCATGCTTGCGACTGGGTCTTTTGTCTCCTCTTGATCTCATCCTTCTGTCTTTCTACCTTTCTCTGAATTTGTCTTTGGATTTGTCCTTAGATCTTTCGACAGTTCTTTCATCAGCTTCCTCATCTCTCTTGTATCGCTCTTCTTTCTTGTCATCTCGTCTGTATTTGTCATCCTTCCTGGGTCTGTTGCAATCAGCTGCAAAATGACCTGGACGATCACAGTTATAACATTTCATATCAGATACAGTTTTATCACTTTTATAGCTATTGTAAGGAGATGAAGGGTTGAAGGATCTTCTCATGAATTTCCCAAACTTCTTTACGAAGAGGGACATGGCATCGTCACTGAGCTGGTCGGCAGACTTGCCAGTGTTGGGAGAGCACTGTTCAGTAGTTGTATTTGCTGCCAAGGCTTTCGTCGGCTGGGATGTGGAGGGACCAGCTTCTGCTCTTGTCTCCAACTCAAACTCATAGGCTTTCAAGTTGGCAAACAGATCGAGCAACTCCAGCTTATTCAAATCTTTTGATTCCCTCATCACCATTGTCTTCACGTCCCACTCCTTGGGTAACTCCCTCATGACCTTCAGCGCCAACTCTCTGTTACTGTATTCTTTCCCAAGGCTGTTCAACTCTATGACAATTGCACTGAATCTTTCGTCGAACTCTGTCATGGTCTCTCCATCCTTCATCTTGATGGATTCGTACTTTTGCTGAGCGACTGTTAACTTGTTTTCTTTTGTCTCGTCGCTTCCTTCACATATCTGGGTTAGCTTCTCCCATATGTCTTTAGCAGTAGGACAGTTCTTGATCTTGCTGAACATGTTCTTGTCTTTGTCCAGCGTCTTGAATAGTATGTCCTTTGCCACGTTGTCCAGGTTCACCTTTTTCTTGACATCATGAGTATATTCGTGTCTAGCTTTCTCAAGAAACTGAGGTTCGCCATTTGATACAGCAAACGCCAGATTGGGCTTCATTATTTTCAATGGTCCTTCTGTGATGACATACCACATGTCATCATCCATGGCCGCTAGATGTGCTTGCATCCTAATCTTCCAGTCATCATACTTTTCCCTCGAAAACAAAGGAATCTTGTTGTGAGAGATCGACATATTTTAGATTTGATCACCAGGTCACTATCCATCTGCATGCTCAGAACATCACTATGTTCCCTACCAACGAAACGTGGTTCTTTGCATCACAGATGCTAGTCTCAAGCTCGGGCGGCCCCTATCCTCTTTTGGACTACCCAATCGACTAAGAACTAGTTTAGAATACACAGTGACTATTAGATGTGTTTCATGGTAGCCATCAAATTCACTATCACATCCAACATACACTATGGTGCATTCAAGGTCTTTATCCAACAATTGTAATCATAATAATGAAGATAAAGAATGCGATAAAAGAATGCGAATTTCATAAATAAAGATCGTTATACATAGAGTCAACAAGAACCCACATCCACAAGTTGGCTAGTTGGGCACCTACTCTAACAATCTCCCACTTGCCCTAAAGCCAACTACTCATGAGACGTAGTCCCATTGCTTCATGATGTTTTTCAAACAATGGTTTTGGCAAGGGCTTCATAAATTGATCAGCAATGTTGTCTGTAGAGGCGACTCTCTCGATTGCTATGTCACTTCTAGCCACAATATCTCGGATTATGTGGTATTTCCTCAATATGTGTTTGGATCTTTGGTGAGACCTAGGTTCCTTTGCTTGTGCAACGACACCCGTGTTGTCACAGTACACCAGGACTAGACCAACTCCTTCAGGAATTATGCCCAACTCTTGGACTAAATTCCTCATCCAAACCGCCTCTTTAGCAGTAGCTGATGCTGCGATGTACTCAGCCTCAGTGGTTAAATCCACGATGGTGTCTTGCTTGGAACTCTTCCAAGAGACAAACCACCATTGAGCATGAATACAAATCCAGAGGTTGACTTCGAATCATCCACATCGCATTGGAAGCTAGAATCAGTGTAGCCTTCCAATTTCAGTTCACCACCCCCATAGACCATAAACATATTCTTAGTCCTTCATAAGTACTTAAGAATATCTTTCACAGCCTTCCAATGTGTTTTGGCCGGGGTTTCTTGGTAGCGGCTCGTTCTATGCCAAGAACTGACGGAGGTATATATTTCTTCCTAAGAGTTGTGGACTTGTTGGATTGAAACAAATAAGTTGTTTCTGAATTTTGGAGATTCCGATAGTAACCAAGATTGCTATACAAGTAGTCTGAAATATTGAACTTTATCTTTAAGGAGGAAAGTTATGTTGATACAATCAGATAATATAAGTAGAGTGATTTTGGTCCTTCTCAGTAGTTGTATTTTGTTTATTGTCTTCACCAAGTACATTCATTTTGGATTCGAAGCTAATAATGCTATTTTGAAGAAACCTTGCTTGAGATGAACTTATAAATAAGAAATGGTACAAGTAATAATGGATGAATTTGATATTGAAATTGGTATTTTATGGTATCTTACTTGGCAAGAGCAAGTGCTATTTGTGACAGTGGAATATCGCACCGAGATTGATTTTTAATGGCGTGTTATCTAGTAAGAGTCAGTGGTGTG
The DNA here is from genome assembly GCA_001598015.1 of Dorcoceras hygrometricum. Lineage (NCBI taxonomy): Eukaryota > Viridiplantae > Streptophyta > Magnoliopsida > Lamiales > Gesneriaceae > Dorcoceras > Dorcoceras hygrometricum. The sequence goes on from KQ987740.1 coordinate 136,398, forward strand.
TCTATTTGGAAAGAACCAGTGATTTGTCATTAGTAAGGGATGTATCTGACTTTAAACGGTATTATGATATGTGTTTGGTTAACTGATGGATGATGAATGTTGTCAACCTGTCATTCCCTGATGAATTTATGAATAAGATGAGATTATTTTAGTCAAGGGACTCACAGAAAAGTGCGACATTTGTTAATTTGACAATTGATGTGTGACGCCCAGAAATCCGAGATAGCCACAGAGAACGACAAAATAATTAATTGGTAGACAAAATTGATTTTAATGTCGTCCTAATTAATTTTTATCATATATTTTTGACGTTGACGTCCCTTTAATTAGAATTCAGGATTTTAGTTCGAGGGAAGATTTCCGGAGGAAGACGCCCAAGACCCGTAACGGACACTATGAAAATTATTTAATTAGAATTTTTGAAAGGGGAAAATATTTTAATGATACTTTATAAATTTTATGAAGAATTTATGTCCAATTAGTTTAATTCTTTTTTCTTTTTCCGGCTAACTAAAGAGCACTTTCTCATTTTTTTTAATCTGTAACACTATTTAAAATTTTAATTAGCACTTCTAAAAGCTATAATTTTATTTAAAAGTTGTTTTAACATTTTTTAAACCCAATTTATGAGTAGCAATTTTAAAGCATAATTTCTTTTAAATAGAGGGTTATTCCCCCCAAACCCCACACACACAAAACATGTTTAACACACACAAAATTGATAGAGATGACGACTAGGGTTTGAGGGGAAGGCTTGTTGAAAATTTCTAAAATTTTTTGAGGTTAGTGCATCACGTACGTAGCGTCGTTCTTGGCCAGAGATCGCCTTCCGACCATCCCTTAATCGAGGCAAGTAAATTGTGTTCCTTTCTGCACCGATGAATTCATATAAAGCGAAGGTTCTGTTTTTTTTCTTTCCCATGGTTGTGCAGTTTAATTTCGTCCTCATGTGCTTTGGAAACATTTTCTGTATGCGTTTTATGTTGGACTAGGATCTTGGGTGAGCTTTCTAGGTGCGTCGTGCTTGGAAAAAAATAAAATTTCTGGAAGAATCCTTTGTGAGATTCGAAGGCTTTGTCACTGTAATTTTATGAAAAACCTGCGTGCATATTCTTATTTGCGAACGGAACATTCATGTGCTGCCGATCTTTTCATGCGTGAGTATGATGTGAAATTTGAAGGCGTATGCGTTGTTTTCCTTCGTCCCAGGCAGCATGCGTTCATCTCCTGTTGGGGGTAGGAGAGCATTGATCAACTGTGGGGTGTGTGTGTGTGTTACGTGAATCTTCCTTGGAGAAGATGGGGTGGCTGCATGATTTTTTAAAAATGTCTTGGGAGTAAATTGATTTATTTAAAGGTAGCTTTGACTAAAATAAAAAAAAAAGGGAGAAAACGGCTGCTCAATTGTCCCCTATGATTGTCTGTTCTTTTTCTTCCATTATTGAGTATGTGCGTGTAATTGAGAGATGGTGAATTGTGAGTTTTGAAAGCTTACGGGTTTAAAATCTTACGGGGTTGTTTTTTTTAAAATAAAAAAAAATGTGTGTTGTTGCAAATGAGAAAGACGTGTGGAGTATGTGTGTGTATTTGAGAGATGGTGGATTTTGGGCTTTAAAGCTTACGGGAATGTTTTGAAATTTTTTTATTTTGAGGAAGAAAATTAATTTGAGGATTTTAATGATTTGTGGCAAAGTTATGACTGATATTACGGGCGTGTGGATGCCGAACGACGGGTCGGGGTGCCCTGCCAAATTTTTACGGGCGTGTGGATGCCGACCGACGGGTCGAGGTGCCCCGCCAAATTATTACGGGCGTGTGGATATCGATCGATGGGTCGGGGTGCCCCGCCAACTTGACTGATTACGGACGTGTGAATGTCGGCCTTCGGGTCGGGGTGTCCCGCCAAATTGATGGATCCATATGAGCTTATTTAAGATACTTGACTGATGACTGAAGGAAATTTCTGAGCCACACTTTATAATTAAATGAAGGAATGATTAAAGTATTTTGAGGTTAATGATTTATTTTTAGGTTAAGGATAATGATTGAAAGACTTTATTTTATGAAAATTCCTCTTATTTTGAAAAGGGGTTGCGTTGAGGTTAATGGGTTTTGAACTATTTTATTTGACGACCTTTTCATTTGAGCAGTTGGCTAATGAGTTTATGTTAAATAAAAATATTTTATTGCATGTGCATGTATTATGTATTATTTGCTACTTCCGGAATTTACTTGTTGGGCCTCTAGGCTAACTAGCATCGATGCAGGTAAGGATGTGTAGGCGGTGTTGGTTGGCGAGGGCTCGGTCCGAGTGGAAGGCGCTTATCGATGGACACTCGTTTTGCGCATAGTAGAACATTTTTATAATTTATTTAATTTTTACGATGCAGGTAAGGATGTGTAGGCGGTGTTGGTTGGCGAGGGCTCGGTCCGAGTGGAAGGCGCTTATCGATGGACACTCGTTTTGCGCATAGTAGAACATTTTTATAATTTATTTAATTTTTACTCTTTGAAGAACAACATTCTTATTAGTATTTGAATTTCGACCGTTTCATGATTTAATGTTTTAATGATTCCGATGGAATGACTTTTATGTTTTATTTAGTACTTGAAAAAAAAAATTTCCACATTTTTCTTTTTAAAAAGTATGGGCGTTTTAACCGCATTCCCCCAACTATACGAATTCATGAGGAATGTCTCGAAGTAGTTGCAAAAACATGTCTAACTGGACCTCCTTGATATTCTGGAAACGTATCCCTCCAATTTTCATCAACGCCACATATCATTATATTGCAGGACATATTGCTCCACACTATCATCGTTAATATGTGTAGCCATACAATGTTTGTGTAGAGCGGTCATAGATAAATATCAATATTTTGAAATATGACTGTGAATGCTCAAACCCCAACAAATCCAAACATATTTGTTGCTATTGTCATACAGAATGTGAATAATCTACTTTGGCACAGACCCACCATCAATTATTAGACCCCAAATAATCGATACATCCTACAAGGTTATCGTGGCTTCACCGCTTCGAAATGAAATGTATACGTTTCACGATGATACCGCTCAACAAGTGCAGTAATAAGATGGTATCATACGTGTTAAGTGTTTACCACTAGGCCAAAAGATAAAGTTGTTAGCCAAGGTACAACTTTATTTCCTTATAATGTGACAGCACAGAGTGCAGCTATTGTGTATGTTAGGGTTGGGCTGTTAGGCCCATGAGTCCGAGGAGGTGCGTGTCTAACTGCTGGTGCTGTCTTATTTCCCTTAGATATCAGTCTTACCTTTTCCCCTACCGCCAACCCTATCCCCAGCAGAGATAGTATTACCCGTTAAGATCTGGAACCACTTTTACAGCCCACCTGGCCAACCAGATCAAGTGACACAACGACAACAGCTTGATGTACGAGAGCTTCCCAGGAGGTCATCCATCCCAGTAATGCTCTCACACATGCTCGATTAACTCAACAATTCCCCCAAGAAGTATAGAAAAAGTTTCTTGGGAGACTCGAACCCTTGACCTAGCTCTAATACCAATCATTGGATCGATCTCTTGCCGCTTTACCAAAAGCTATAACTATTAGCCAAGGTGCAACTTTATTTCATTATAATGTGGCAACACAAAAATGCACCTATTGTGTGCTTAGGGTTGTGCTTTTAGGCCCATGAGTCCGAGGAGGTGCGTGTCTAACTGCTAGTGCTGTCTCAAATCCCTTAAAGATCAGTCTTACCTTTCCCCTACCGTCGGTCCTATCCCCAGCAGAGATATTATTATCCGTTAAGATCTGGCATCACACTTTTACAGTCCGCATGGTTAACCCGATCAAGCGGCACAATGTAAGCAGCTTGAAATACGAGAACTTTCCAGTAGGTCACCCATCTCAATACTGCTCTCACCATGCATGCTGAACTCAACACACTCTTTAATTTTAAAAATAATTTGTGATGTTTGGAATATGAAAAGGGTAAACATAACCTAAGTGGTGGGAATACCTATTATGATGTTCATGAGAATATGCATTCGATTGAAGTCGGTATTCTCATTCCAAGGCGAGTACCAAGCCTGAACGTGGGAATTGAGGTCGAGAAAACTGATTTTATTCACACCTCATTCTCATGTACAGAGGCATGACTGGTACACATGAATGTAGGATGAGAATTAAGTAATGAAATAATAGGATCCGTTTAGTACTTAGAGGTGGGTGAATAAAGACACTAGCATTTTAAAGGTTTTTGCGATATGATGAGTGGTACTCCGGTTCTTGAAAATTTGATTACACTATCAAGTTTGGTTTTGAAACAAAGCAGAAAATACTTCGCTTAATCCTCTAAAAGATTTATGCATTTTGTCAAATATTTGAAAAGTAAGCAAGTTTAACATGCAAAAAAGTTTGGTTGAAGCATTTTACAAACGCCTAAAATACTCAACAATACATATGAAAATAATGAATGAGTGTAATAAGACAAACATACAATTTTTTTATGAAAGTTCGAAGACAGACTTTCTACATCTCCCTGATTTCATTGAGCATCCACTAGAAGATTTTGATTTATAAAATATTTTGTACAAACACACTTCAATTTATGACTTATTCATTGTGTAAATTGAAACTCCTAGAACACTCGTTATTGTAGGTCACAACCTCACAATTTGCACAATGTTTAATAACTTTGTGTAAAGACCCTCACTTAACTAATCTGTTCAACTCATCTCTATTTTATTTGTGTGAGTGATTTTTCGTGAAGATTTAATTTATTATAGTACATTTCTCTCATATATATCCTTATGCACTACAAAATAATCTTATCTACCTGATATCTTCATGTAGGATCTCCAAGCTTTTAAACTCCATTATCTCTTCTTGTTTAGTCTTTCATGTGTTGTATTTATGGCTTCCAAACATAATATGAACGTTTGCTGAAAATTTTCCGTATTGGATCAGATCACAATGCGCGAGGGGATAGCATGGAACAGAGATAGTGCACGTTTAAAATCAACAACATTTCAAAAGCAACGAGACAACACGTGCTGCCAAACCCACGATCAAAATAAGATTGGAGTTGGAATAGCTCCTATTTGTGAAATATTTTGAACACTGAAAGTATATCGGGTCTGATCTAAGATATCAAGCGGAAAATACCAGACATAGTCCCTATAAATTGAAACTTAAAATGGTTTAAAACATATATGCAGTAAAGCAATAAAGAAGTAATATGAGATTTGTTTATGGAAGTTCGAAGGCAGCACATTCTACGTCTCCCCTTCTTCCAAACTGAGGCTACTATAAGACTTTGTTTTATACAACAGCTTGTACAAATCCACCTCAGCTGAGACTTACCACACTGCCCAAACTGAGACTCCTAGACTTCGAACTGCAGATGTTTAATGTCTCTCTGCAAAGACTACAGACACAAAGTTTAACGTTTTTGTGCCAAGACAGATTTTAATATTTGATTTTACATTCACTCATCTAATCTTATTCACTCGCCTTTGGAATATGTGATTGAATGTGTGTTTCAGAAATATTCTGTTACAGTGTATTCTCTCAAATGTATTTTCACACACTGTCGTCTATATATTAATCTTCGACTCATATCGACAACATCTGCTGGTGCACAACTGATTTTTATTTTATCTTCTAAACCAGCACTCTGTGCACCACCATTTTCGGAGAGTCTCTTCTCAGAGTTATTGAGAGTCTCTCATTTTTCATATTTAGTTCAGGTGTACATATACCCTTTGATCTGATATGAATGTTGGACAAAATTTTCTACCATTGAAACGGCTTCTGTAAAGCTTTGATATTTTGTGCTTGTCATTCTTTCTTCGTACAGGAGTAGTTGAAGCTATTTATTATGTTTGTATGCACTGAACTGACATTTGTAGTATACGGTAAATAAATTTAACCTCTTGTATTCAGTTTGAGTAATGCTTGTTAAAACTGATTTATCATTTCGAGCTGGTAGTCTTTGTTGATCTGATCCAAAATCCGTTCTGATCTGTTTGTTCAATTAAGCTTTTCTCTTTTTATATGAACTGATCTGATGCGAAGCTCCGACCTGATCTGATCACTGAACTACACGACTCTTCTTCATCTGAACTACTCTAATCTATTCTTATTCTCATCTGAACTGCTCCTTCTATTCAACTGCTCTTGTTCTGAGTCTGATCTGCTCTTCGTATCTAGTCTGAACTGATTTGAGCTGTTTTGTTCTAAACTGTTCTGCTCTGATTGATCTGTACTGCTCTGTTCTATTCGGCTCTGTTCTTTTATGTTCTATTTGTGCTGTTCTCTACAACTAATACGCTATTCTCTTCAACTAATCTGAAATGCTCTTGCTATCTAAACTGAACTTGAACTGATCTGCTCTTCTCAACTCTGAGCTGATCGAGTCTTCTTCTCAACTAATCTCAGCTCTTCGTTTATACTGTACAGTTCTTCAGCTGACCTGCTCGGCTCTTGTTCTGGTCTGATTCCAACTTGGCTTGGACACTCACGTAAACATATTATAAACATAATAACAAGTTTTGTGTTCATCAAAATTAAAATCTGATATATTTACAGATCCAACAACGTTAGACACAATAATATAGCCATCGTAAAAACTTATGGTACTTATTGATCAGCTTTGACTTCAGTATTGTTCATGTGTTGGTTTGTTCTGAACCGACTGTATTGATTTGATGAACTAAACTGTGCTTGTCCAGCTCACTCGACTATATTTGTCTAGCTCATTCGGACAGTGTGTTTGTCCAGCTCAGTTTATTAAGCACTCTATTCTTTATTCAATAGAAGATTCTTTTCTTCTGATTCTTCAATTTAGCTCTTTGATGTTCATGCACATTTTAAATTATGTTAAAAATGCGCAAACAAATTTGTGTCATCAAAATCAAAATTATTTCCATTTTGAAACCAACATTAAATAACTGTGAGAATGAAATCATTATATATATTTCTTTAAAATTCTTGATATAAAATAAAATTATGTTGAAATGAAACACGGAGATACTTATAAAAATGGAAATAAATCAAATACAATTATTTTGAATATAAATCATATTTTTATTAAAGTATTTAAATAATTGTTCAAAAACCCGTTTGATATTACTATTGTTGTCATTATTATAAGTGTAACCAAAAGAGTAATGGAGGTGTATTCAATCAATGATATTTAATTATTTTTTATAACTTTGATGGATTTTAAAAATCTGAAGGTATTCAATTTAGATATTTATAAACTCCATAAAGTTTGGAATATCCAAAGTAGATTTTCATGAAATTTTAAAAAGTCAAGTGATATTCAATCTCAATATTTTAAAACGCTATAGAAATCTATAAGTTCAAAATTACTATAAAACTTTTTATGGAATCCTCTATGTACAAACCATAAAGTCATTGGTACAGTTACAAAAAAGAAAAAATTGTCTTCTTTTCATCATTGAAATTTGGTGAGACTTTTATCTCATACTCAAATTCCTCCACATTTCTCTCGTCAATATTCAGTACTTCCAACTATCATAAAATTTCAAACTTTTTTGTTATTTATACAACTAAAAAAGTTTCTAAACCCTAAATAAGAATTATTAATAAGTTATATATATGTAATATTAAGTAATAATAATATATATATTGGATATGTTTCTACATATCAGAATCTGAATTTTGATTAACACAAAATCTGTTATTATTCTACTAACGTATTACATGCGATGTGCAGTGCACTTGAGTAAGAAGATAGGGAGACATCCAGAATGGAACAGTAAGGGGACGCCCTAGCTGGAACAGTTGAAGATGTCTATGCTGGAACAGTGATGGAACGCCCGAGCTGGAACAGCACAAGACAAACAGGGTGCAGGGAGCACCAAGCTGGTTCATAAGTTTGGTACAAGAGCAGTCCAGAGGTCAAGCTCAGAGAGATTCGGTGAAGAGCAGAACCATTCAAGCACAGATCAAGATCAGTTGCGAACAAGAGCAGTAGAGTTGAAGAAGCAACCAGCTCAAAGAAAAAACCAGCTCAGTGCAAACCAGAATGGAGAAAAGCTGGCAAGCTGGTTAAGGTCAAACCAGCCGGATAGCATGACAGATGCTAGCAAATATACGAGCAAAGCGATTTGAATACAAGACTATATGAAGATTGCTTTTCAGTATTTTAATAGATTTGCTTGTATTGTCTTCTCAAGTACAGTGCTCACGTGCTTAAAGTGAAGAAAAGTCTGCAACACATTTAAAGACAAAAGACGCAAAGCACAATAGTGTCAGAAGACTTTCAATGGCAAATTTGTGTCCAATGGGCAAATCTCCGTGTCAGGCTATATATATATCAAGAGCAGAGCACAAGCAGAAGAATGCGCGAACAAGAAGAGAGAGCAGAGCGCAAGAAGAGCAAAGTCGATATAGTGTTGTGTAAATCCAAAATGTAAAAACAGAAGAACGCACAACGCAATCTCTGGAAAGACATTGGTGAAACCAGCTCGTACAGGAGCACTTCCTAGTGTGTGAGATTTTATCTTCGAGATATTGAGCGTACACTGTAAATCTCACAAATGATTCACTCACATATATTGAGAGAGCTGATTAGATTAGCCGAGTGAATCAAAAACAAAACCGACTTCCTTGTAGTCTTTGGACAGAGACATTAAACAAGTCTATGTTGTCTTTCGCACTGAGACGTTAAAGAAGTGTGTGTAGATTTTCTCACTGAGGCGTAAAAGAAGTGAAGTTAGACACACGCAGCTCGCGGGCTGGTGTGCAGTGGTGGATAGGAGTTCTTGCGGCAGCTGGTCGTAGGATCGGGTTGCAGCGGGGGCCGCTGTAATCAAAGTCTTCTAGTGGATCCTTCCCGGTTGTGGAAGAAGGGGAGACGTAGGAGATTCAGCTCCGAACTTCTATAAACAAATTGTAGCGTATCCTTTTACAGCTTTCTGTATTTAGATTCATACGCATTGCATATTTTACAACTGCAATTAAAACTATTAATAAGCTTTCGATTATAAGAGTTCAGCTTGAGTTGTTTCCGCATGATTTTATTTCATTACTCAATCTGTATCTCGGTGCACTTAAATTCAAGAACACTGAGCTATTGCAGCTCAAGTTTTATATAAACCAGATCGCATATGTTGAACCAGCTCGTAGAGCAGCTGATATGTTACATGTGCGATCCAGTTAAGTGTTACGTGCTGCTTTTATCTTTCAACAATCTTAAATTGCACGTAACTTAAGGATGCGGTGTCTCAGGCTGTGTGAGAGCCTACGTGAGTTGTGTGAGAGCTCGCGCACACCCCCTGTTTTCGATCCCAACAATTAGTACCAGAGAGCTCATGAGATCTGGTACCCCTTATAATGGGACCAACAATTGGTATCAGAGCAGGTTGTTCTTCAATAGTGTATTTTTAAATCGAAAATGTTTCAAAAGGCTTTAAAATACTTTCTGCTCTGATAGTTCTTCTTCGAAAGCTTGTATGTGCTACAAAATGTTTTTAAAACTCACTCTATACAGATAGGGGGAGTAATGATTTTTGAATGGCAGAGCAATTTCTCGAAAGGAAAGTGCGGCAACATATCTTCTGTCGATCTGACAGATCGCACGAGATATTTGGACGCCAAGACCTCTTACGCTGGTTGCGCTGAAAGAATAGCGTCTATAACAGTGTTTGGGAGAAGCGGAAGAGATTTTGTAAATTCTATCATCATTTATCCTTTAATCTGGATAGATGATATTTTTTCAGTGGCACAGATTCTGTTTCTTTTTCAAAAGCTCATATCATGTTTTAAATCGAAAAATGTTTCAAAAGGCTTTAAAATACTTTCTGCTCTGATAGTTCTTCTTCGAAAGCTTGCCTGTGCTACAAAATGTTTTTAAAACTCACTCTATACAGATAGGGGGAGTAATGATTTTTGAATAGCAGAGCAATTTCTCGAAAGGAAAGTGCGACAACATATCTTCTGTCGAGCTGACAGATTGCACGAGATCTGTGGATGCCAAGATCTCTTACGCTGGTTGCGCTGAAAGAATAGAGCCTATAACAGTGTTCGGGAGAAGCGGAAGAGATTCTGTAAAATTCAATCATCATTTATCCTTTAATCTGGATAGATGATATTTTTTCAGTGGCACAGATTCTGTTTCTTTTTCAAAAGCTCATATCATGCACTTCTTCACAAAATATTGTCCATCGAAAAAGGTTTTTACTTTCAAAATAAAATAATCCCATGCTCTGTTAAGGGGGAGTTTTGTTTTAAACATTTAGGCGGAGACAAGATTTCAAAACCCTTTTTGATTCCCTCAAAAAGGGGGAGAAATGTTTTCAAGCATAAAAACACGTGCATATGTTTATTCATATTTTGTGTAAATCAAAAAGGGGAAGATTGTTGGATCTGTTTCTACAGATTAGAATCTGAATTTTGATTAGCACAACATCTATTATTATTCTACTAACGTTTTACGTGCGATGTGCAGTGCACTTGAGTAAGAAGATAGGGAGACATCCAGACTAGAACAGTAAGGGGACATCCAAGTTGGAACAATTGAAGATGACTACGCTGGAACAGTGAGGGGACGCCCGAGCTGGAACAAACAAGACGAACAGGGTGCAGGGAACACCAAGCTGGTTCACCAGCTTGGTACAAGAGCAGTCCAGAGGTCAAGCGCAGAGAGATTCGTTGAAGAGCAGAACCGTTCAAGCACAGATCAAGAGAAGTTACGAGCAAGAGCAGTAGAGTTGAAGAAGCAACCAGCTCGAAGAAAACACCAGCTCAGTGCAAACCATAATGGAGATAAGCTGGCAAGCTGGTAAAGGTCAAACCAACCGGATAGCATGACTGATGTTATCAAATCTACGAGCAAAGCGATTTGAATACAAGACTATACGAAGATATATTTTCAGTATTCAAATCGATTTGCTTGTATTGTCTTCTCTAGCACAATGCTCACATGCTTAAAGTGAAGAAAAGCCTGCAACGCATTTAAAGATAAAGGACACAAAGAACAACAGTGTCAGAAGACTTTCAACGGCTACAACTTTGTGTCCAACGGGCAAAACTCCGCGTCAGACTATATATATATCAAGAGCAGAGCACAAGCAGAAGAATGCGCGAACAAGAAGAGAGAGCAGAGCGCGAGAAGAGAGAAGTCGATATAGTGTTGTGCAATTCCAAAATTTAAAAACAGAAGAACGCACAACATAAGCTCTGAGAAGACATTGGTGAAACCAGCTCGGACGAGCATTTCCCAGTGTGTGAGATTTTATCTTCGAGAGATTGAGCGTACATTGTAAATCTCACACACGATTCAATCACATATATTTGAGAGAGCCGATTAGATTAGCTGAGTGAATCAAAAAAAAAAACGACTTCCTTGTAGTCTTTGGACAGAGACGTTAAACAATTCTATGTTGTCTTTCGCACTGAGACGTTAAAGAAGTGTGTGTAGCCTTTCTCACTGAGGCGTGAAATAAGTGAAGTTAGACACACGCAGCTCGCGGGCTGGTGTGCAGTGGTGGCCAGGAGTTCTTGCGGCAGCTGGTCGTAGGATCGGGTAGCAGCGGGGGCCGCTGTAATCAAAGTCTTCTAGTGGATCCTTCCCGATTGCGGAAGAAGGGGAGACGTAGGAGATTCAGCTCCGAAATTCCATAAACAATTGAAGCGTATTGTTTTACAGCTTTCTGCATTTACATTCATACGCATTACATATTTTACAACAGCAATTAAAACTGTTAATAAGCTTTCGATTATAAGAGTTCAGTTTGAGTTGTTTCCGCATGATTTTATTTCATTACTCAATCTATATCTCGGTGCAATTATTCAAGAACACTGAGCTATTGCAGCAAGTTTTATATAAAACAGATCGCATATGTTGAACCAGCTCGCATAGCAGCTGGTATGTTACATGAGCGATCCGGTTAAGTGTTACGTGCTACTTTTATCTTTCAAAAATCTTAAATTGCACGTAACTTATGGGTGCGGTGTCGCAGGCTGTGTGAGAGCCTACGTGAGTGACCAGTTGAGTGACCATCTTTGAGGCTCTCAGTTCAAATCTGCTCTCTCGGTTAACAATAAATGTGCAGAAATAAACCGATTGAACAGTGAACAGTTAAGTAAATAACTATGCACATAAATAAATAGATAAGGTCAAGAATTTGTTTCTGGAAGTTCGAATCTTAAATCCTACGTCTCCCCTTCTTCCTTTTCAGGAATGTTCCACTAGAAGACTTGATGATTACAGCTTCTGCAAACACCCAATCACGTATTCCACTAGAAGATTTGATGATTACAGCTTCTGCAAACACCCAATCACGTAAGCCTCACTTAACGTGAACTCCTAGCACCCAAATCTAAGCAGAATCCTCTGCTGGTTACAAGTAAATGTATTTTTAGAACTGCTTCACTTAGCAAACACACACAGAGTTTGTAACTCTTCTGGTTTTGAGCAATATGAAAATTTGGCTATGGTAAACCAGAAGAAATCTCTCGAAAATATATTCCTATTTTTGCACTGAACGACTGTTATTCAAGAATGGAAGCTGGGATATTGAATAGATTATGACTTGAAGGATTTTTCCCAAAGGATCAGATAGACGGAGATTGTAAATCGACAGAGAGCTTCTCCGTTTGAATCTTTTCAGCTATTTATAACATCCATATTCAACGGTCATTAAATGAGCCAGTACACACAAGCCTTATTTGAATATTTTCATCATATCGGGCATTAATTGCGCCAAAAATGCCGATTAGAGGTTTTCCTGCTGTTGTCAGAGCTTTGTTGACTTTTATACCAAAGTGGGTAAACGTATCCACCAACTCTGCGTTCTGCGGAATATACTCCAAATAGCTTTGATCTTGTCTCTCTTCAATTCATATTGTCTAACAGGCTTTATCTGATTTAATCTTGATCGTTGAATCATCTGGACCATTAGCTGATAAGATCTGAAGCTAATATCTAAAATTTGTTAAGCTCTGAGCTGAAATCTGCTCTAAGCTGTTTCGAATTAAATGCAAGCTTCAGGATCTTTTCTCCTTTACGAATCTTCCCCTTTTTCTTCTCTTTTACAAATATATCCCATCTTCTCTCTTATCTGAATCTTAGAAACCTCTGGACTGATCTGATCTATAAAAAATTTCTGACATAGATTCTGTACTGAACTGAGTCTCTGAGCTGAATCGTTCTGATCTGATCACCAAACCTCTGTACTGAATCTGATATACTCAAATCTGAAATATAACGCCCCAGATTTAACGATTGTCCCCACTGTACGGACACTGATCTTTTCAGCATGTTTTGTCCTCACTCGAACGCACCCTGAGAAACTTCCCAGGGGGTCACCCATCCCAAAATTGTCCCAAGTCAATCACGCTCAACTTTGGGGTTCTTAAATGATGAGCTCCCGAAAAGAATATGCACCTTGTTGGTATGCGTAGTACCAATTAAATCTGATAAGCCTTCCTCAACTAACCTCAATTACATCTATAACTTTCCAGTCTCGTAATCCCTCTCATTCCGATGTGGGATATGTTCATTCACGTGCCCATTTGCCTCTAGAAGCCTGCCATGAGCCGCTCATTGTCCGTGCAACCTCTTGGCACCGACGATCACTCCACGCCATATTTTGAGCCCTGGACCTCACATGTCCACCAGCTTCCGCTTGGTTGATGGCATAGCTAAGACAGGTGCTGAGATGAGAGCTTGCTTCAAAGTATCGAAGCTCTGCTGGCACTCCGGGCTCCAGATATACTTGGAATTCTTCTTCTTCAACGCAGTCAAGGGCACTACAACGGAGGAAAAGCCCTTGATGAATTTTCGATAATACCCTGCAAACCCTAGAAAACTGCGAATCTCAGATGCGTTCTTTGGCACTGCCCAATCTCTGACTGCCTCTGCCTTAGACGGATCTACCTCCACACCTCTGCTAGAAATGATGTGCCCAAGAAATTTCACTCTCTCCAACCAAAACTCACACTTACTGAATTTTGTGTACAACTTCCGCTCCCTCAGTACTCCAAAACATTACGCAGATGTTGGCTGTGTTCCTCCCTGCTACTCTAATAAATAAGTATGTCATCAATGAAGACGATGACGAACTGGTCAAGGTACGGCTGAAATACGCGGTTCATGAGATCCATGAAGACCGCTGGAGCGTTAGTCAATCCAAAGGGCATAACCAAGAACTCATAATGCCCATAGCGCGTTCTGAATGTCATCTTATACACATCAGCCTCCCTCACCCTCAGCTGATGGTATCCAGATCGCAGATCTATCTTTGAGAAAATCGAAACTCCCTGCAACTGATCAAAGAGATCCTCTACTCGTGGCAACGGGTACTTATTCTTAACAGTCACTGCATTCTGCTCCCTATAATCAATGCAAAGACACATACTCACATCCTTCTTCTTCACAAATAGAACGAGTGCACCCCAAGGGGATACGCTCGGACGAATAAACCCCTTATCCAGCAACTCCTGAATTTGCTCCTTCAGCTCATTCATCTTGGTGGGAGCAAGACGATACGATGCCTTAGAGATCGGCACGGTACCTGGCAACAACTCAATAGCAAACTCCACCTCTCGCTCTGGTGGGACTCCTGCAATATCCTCAGGAAAGATTTCTGAATACTCTCTGAAAATCTCCACGTCTGAAAGTGACGGTCTCTCTGCTAAAGTAGTCATCGTGATGCTGGCTAAGAATGATGGACAACCGCTATCGATAAGCTTCCTTGCCTGCATGAAAGATGTAAGTCGAGGCTTCCTCATGCCTCGAGCTGCCGTGAAAACAAAAGACTCTCCGCTAGGGGATCTTTCAAAGTATCGAAGCTCTGCTGGCACTCCGGGCTCCAGATATACTTGGCATTCTTCTTCGTCAACGCAGTCAGGGGCACTACAATGGAGGAAAAGCCCTTGATGAATTTTCGATAATACCCTGCCAACCCTAGAAAACTGTGAATCTCAGATGCGTTCTTCGGCACTGCCCAATCTCTGACTGCCTCTACCTTAGACGGATCTACTTTCACACCTCTACTTGAAATGATGTGCGCAGATGCTGGCCGTGTTCCTCCTTGCTCCTCGAATAAATAAGTATGTCATCAATGAAGACGATGACGAACTGGTCAAGGTACGGCTGAAATACGCGGTTCATGAGATCCATGAAGACCGCTGGAGCGTTAGTCAATCCAAAGGGCATAACCAAGAACTCATAATGCCCATAGCGCGTTCTGAATGTCATCTTATACACATCAGCCTCCCTCACCCTCAGCTGATGGTATCCAGATCGCAGATCTATCTTTGAGAAAATCGAAACTCCCTGCAACTGATCAAAGAGATCCTCTACTCGTGGCAACGGGTACTTATTCTTAACAGTCACTGCATTCTGCTCCCTATAATCAATGCAAAGACACATACTCACATCCTTCTTCTTCACAAATAATGTAAGTCGAGGCTTCCTCATGCCTCGAGCTGCCGTGAAAACAAAAGACTCTCCGCTAGGGGATCTAAGCTCTACAGTCCTGCCTTGGAAGTCAATTACAGCTCGATAACCTGCTAGCCAGTCCATCCCAAGAATGATATCGAACTCTGGCATAGGGAACACAATTAGATCTGCAAAAATGGTACAACCCTGTAGCACCATCTCAAGATTCCTAACGATGCTGGCCATACGTAGCTCCTCTACAGATGGAATTTTCACCAACATATGCTCCGTCAGGATCTCCTGAGCAATATCCATCCGTTGCACAAACTTCTAAGAGATGAAAGAGTATGTCGCCCCTGAATCAATCAAGGCTCTGGTAGCTACTCCTAATACCACTACTCTACCTGGTAGATATTACACATGCATATAATTGTAACCGTACTATTCGCGAATCATACTCAAGATCTATTCATAAAATATCACAGGTCTACAATCTCACGTTTGCAAGAATCAAAACAGTATGCGTAAGGTTACCTGTGAGCAGTGTGGTGTCTGGATCAGCCTCTTTAGCCTGCATCACATACACTCTCACAGTGGCAGGCTGTGACAGTTGCGGGCACTCAAAAGATAAGTGGCCCGGCTGTTTGCAGTTGTAGCAGACTCCAGCTCCCTTTAAGCATTTTCCCACATGCTGGCGTCCATAGGATTGGCATGTGGGCTTCTCTATCGATGGCCCGGATCTCAGCGCCTGCTGATTTTGTGGTCTCCCAGAAGACGCGGGCGTCGGCGCCGGTCTCGCTGTACCTAACAAGTCCAATCATCACCAATTTGCATAGAAGGATAACTGCTTAAACGAAATTATACTAACCCTGTCCTTGCTGCCTCTGAGGTCCAGTAAACGGCCTCTTGGCCTGAGTCTGTTGCTGAGGCTACATCTGGAAGGGTCTCTTCTTTTGAGCTTCCGTGCGGATGTCCTTTAGTGTCTGTTCGGACCTGAAAGCTCTCTTGAGTGCATCGGCATAATCAGTGGGGTTCGCCATCAAAACATCTTTGCGGATCATGGGGCTCAGACTATCAAGAAAGTGCAGCAACTTCTCCGCAGGATCGTCGCCAATAAGGGGCGAGAAGTGGCAGCCCCTATCAAACTTCTTGACATACTCCGCGACGGACATGTCTCCCTGTCGGAGGTTCCTGAACTTCCTTTGCAGCTTTGCCTGTACGTCAGGGGTGAAGTACTTGTCGTAGAATAGTTTCCTGAATCCAGCATGTCCGGATCCACAGTCTTCTCTGCTCCCTCCCACCAGAGAGCAGCATCCCCCTTCAGTTGGAATACAAAACAAATCACCCTAGAAGCATCCTCCAGCCTCATGTAACGGAATATGTTCTCCAGGGATCTGACCCACTCCTTAGCAACAAACGGGTCAGTGGAGCCCGAGAACTCTGGGGGTCCCAACTTCCTAAACTTCTCATAAGGTAGCTCCACTCGTGTTGCCTGTGAAGTACCGGTATTCTGCCGCAGAATCTGTGCAAGTCCCGCCAGGACCTGCTCGCTAGAGCTCAGAGGGGGTGGCGATGGTGGTGTCTGTGGTGGGGTCGCTTGGCGTCTAGGAGGCATCTGGGGTTTGTAAAAATATTCGCTACTTAATCTCAACATGCCTTAATACAGTAAAGTCATATAAATAAGCAATCTCATAATAATATTATAAATACCTCAATCTCATAAATACATCAACACCTCAAGATAATATGCATCCAATAACAATAAAGAAATCGGTAACTGCAGTTAAACACTAGGACTTACAGACTTCAAGGCGAGACTCCTTAAGTTTCTTGCAGTCAGCTGTAAGCACAACCCAAATCAGAACCATGCTCTGATACCAACTTGAAACACCCTAATCTCCATTCCTAAGATTTTAAAAAAGATAAAAGCAAATTTCCTAAAGAAATAAAAGTTAGGAATTTTTTTTAAACAGTTAATATACTCAAGAGAATCCTAACTATATAAACTTAATCATTCCAAAATCCTGGGAATTTTAAACAAACAATAGTAATAATTCAAAATTCGATAAGCTCAAAACAAATGATCACCATCTAAATTTAGAAGCGCAATAAAATAAACTTTGTCCCTCAAAAATCAAATGTTCATCTCGACCTCAAAATAAATATCTATTTCTCAAAATAGTGGGGAACAAAAATGGTCACTGGGTCGGCCATGCTGGACTGCCGTCTGCGCAAGGATCCTGCCCCTCGATCTCAGCCCCTGCGTCATCTGCACCAATCAAACATAGTGAGTCTAATGACTCAACAAGTACAAGATTGGTGATAGCAAGTACTACATAATACACTCACATGCATTAAAATATTTGTACTCAAATACCCTTTTTATTTTAAAACATTTAATGTGATAAAAAGGAGTATCAATTTTCTCAAATCATTTTCCTCAAAATAATGCATATGAATTTAAATAATTATAAAACAAGCATTTTTGGGTAAACTCCGTTTCTCGACTGTGAACCGTCAAATCCTCAAGTAGCTTGATCAAGCTATAAAAGCATAGTACTAGGCTTGGAAAGGCATACCAGTGCTTTTCTGGAATCCAGTCCCGTCAATGTAAGGCACCCGAGTGCTTTTCTGGAGTCCATTACGCGTCAAGTTGATATTGCCACACGGTACTTTTCCGGCCCAATATCCGTCATAAATTTCCACAATCAAGGCCCATTGTTCAAAACTTTTATTTTTACCTCATACCGTCTCAAAATAATTTCCTCAAACCTCATATATCATCATTACACCTCAATAACTTTTCCGGAAATCCTCAACATAGAATTTCTTTATAAAATAAAAATATGCATAATTAATTGAAGTAACCAGTAAAATATTATCAAAATGACTTAAAATCATCAATTACTAATTTCTAACAACAGGCTGCCCCTAGGACCAAAATCTCGAAATCACTATTTTTGACCCGACGTGGTGCAGTTTGCGCGACTAAACCGTAAAAATCATAAAAATTCCATTTATTAACCAAATTATTTCAAACTTGGACCCACGTGACCCTAACTCGATGAGCTATCTACTAGAACACCAGACTCAGAAACAATTCCTTACCTGACCTACACGGTGCTCGTACCTCACTGGTCGCGCATAGGGACCCATCTGGGAGAGGTTAGGACCAGCCCTCGACTTGTCCCAAATATTTCAACCTAAAGCCACAACCAGACCCTCAATCAGCCTATTAGTGACCCCTAGACTCATTCCTAGCCATCCTACACCGAACCATGGACCAACCAAACCCAGCCCTTCACTTGACATGGAGCTCTCGACCCTAGCCATCACGCCTCACACTCCTTCGACCACAAGGCTATGAAGCCGATCCTAGGAAGCCTTTTTCATGAAAACTCAGAGAAAATACATCACTTTCAATGTCAAGTATAGGTTCAAATCATTAAAACATAGAGATCTACACATGTCATGCATAATATGAATGAGAGGTGTATAAAAGAGATCTTGTACTTGCCTCTTCTTAGATAACTTACCACCAATGCTTCAAGGCCTGAAGGAGTAGGGAGTAGACACCAATAAAACCTCTGAATTTTCCTTGATAAGAGCTTGAAAATCAATGGAGGATGAAGGGTAAAAGGGGGCGGCGGCTTGGAGAGGGGAGGGGGTTTAAAAGTTTTGGTTACTCCGTTTTTTTTAGTTGTTTTGAAATTGATTGATGTGTTGTGTTTTAATATTTGATATTACATTCACTCATCTAATCTTATTCACTCGGATTTGGAATATGTGATTGAATGTGTGTGTGATAAATTCTGTTACAGTGTATTCTCTCAAATGTATTTTCACATACTGTCGTCTATCTATTAATCTTCGACTCATATTGACGACATCTGCTGGTGCACAACTGATTTTATTTTATCTTCTAAACCAACACTCTGTGCACCACCATTATTGGAAGAGTCTCTTCTCAGAGTTATTGAGAGTCTCTCCTTTTTTTTCATCTTTAGTTCAGGTGTATATATAGCCTTTGATCTGATATGAATGTTGGACAAAATTTTCTACCATTGAAACGGCTTCTGTAAAGTTCTGATATTGTGTGCTTGTCATTCTTTCTTCTTACAAGAGTAGTTGAGGCTATTTATTATGTTTGTCTGCACTGAACTGACATTTATAGTATGCGGTAAATAAATTTAACCTCTTGTATTCAGTTTGAGTAATGCTTGTTCAAACTTCTTTGTCGTTCCGAACTGGTAGTCTTTGCTGATCTGATCTGAAATCCGTTCCGATCTGTTTGTTCAATTAAGCTTTTCTCTTTTTATATGAACTGATCTGATGCGAAGCTCCGACCTGGTCTGATCACTGAACTACACGGCTCTTCTTCATCTGAACTACTCTAATCTATTCTTATTCTCATCTGAACTGCTCTTATCTGAACCATTCTATTCAACTGCTCTTGTTCTGAGTCTGATCTGACACTCACGTAAACATATTATAAACATAATAACAAGTTTTGTGTTCATCAAAATTAAAATCTGATATATTTACAGATCCAACAACGTTAGACACAATAATATAGCCATCGTAAAAACTTATGGTACTTATTGATCAGCTTTGACTTCAGTATTGTTCATGTGTTGGTTTGTTCTGAACCGACTGTATTGATTTGATGAACTAAACTGTGCTTGTCCAGCTCACTCGACTATATTTGTCTAGCTCATTCGGACAGTGTGTTTGTCCAGCTCAGTTTATTAAGCACTCTATTCTTTATTCAATAGAAGATTCTTTTCTTCTGATTCTTCAATTTAGCTCTTTGATGTTCATGCACATTTTAAATTATGTTAAAAATGCGCAAACAAATTTGTGTCATCAAAATCAAAATTATTTCCATTTTGAAACCAACATTAAATAACTGTGAGAATGAAATCATTATATATATTTCTTTAAAATTCTTGATATAAAATAAAATTATGTTGAAATGAAACACGGAGATACTTATAAAAATGGAAATAAATCAAATACAATTATTTTGAATATAAATCATATTTTTATTAAAGTATTTAAATAATTGTTCAAAAACCCGTTTGATATTACTATTGTTGTCATTATTATAAGTGTAACCAAAAGAGTAATGGAGGTGTATTCAATCGATGATATTTAATTATTTTTTATAATTTTGATGGATTTTAAAAAACTAAAGGTATTCAATTTAGACATTTATGAACTCCATAAAGTTTGGAGATATCCAAAGTAGATTTTCATGAAATTTTACAAAGTCAAGTGATATTCAATCTCAATATTTTAAAACGCTATAGAAATCTATAAGTTCAAAATTACTATAAAATTTTTATGGAATCCTTTATGTATAAACCATAAAGCCATTGGTACGGTTACCTAAAAGAAAAATTGTCTTCTTTTCATCATTGTGATTTGGTGAAACTTTTATCTTATACTCAAATTCCTCAACATTTCTCTTGTCAATATTCAATACTTCCAACTATTATAAAATTTCAAACTTTTTGTTATTTATACAACTAAGAAAGTTTCTAAACCCTAAATAAGAATTTATTAATAAGTTATATATGTAATATTAAGTAATAATAATATATATGTTGGATCTGTTTCTACAGATCAGAATCTGAATTATGATTAACACAAAATCTGTTATTATTCTACTAACGTATTACATGCGATGTGCAGTGCACTTGAGTAAGAAGATAGGGAGACATCCAGAATGGAACAGTAAGGGGACGCCCTAGCTGGAACAGTTGAAGATGTCTATGCTGGAACAGTGATGGAACGCCCGAGCTGGAACAGCACAAGACAAACAGGGTGCAGGGAGCACCAAGCTGGTTCATAAGTTTGGTACAAGAGCAGTCCAGAGGTCAAGCTCAGAGAGATTCGGTGAAGAGCAGAACCATTCAAGCACAGATCAAGATCAGTTGCGAACAAGAGCAGTAGAGTTGAAGAAGCAACCAGCTCAAAGAAAAAACCAGCTCAGTGCAAACCAGAATGGAGATAAGCTGGCAAACTGGTTAAGGTCAAACCAGCCGGATAGCATGACAGATGCTATCAAATCTATGAGCAAAACGATTTGAATACAAGATTATACGAAGATTGCTTTTCAGTATTCAAATCGATTTGCTTGTATTGGCTTCTCAAGTACAGTGCTCACATGCTTAAAGTGAAGAAAAGCCTGCAACGCATTTAAAGACAAAGGACACAAAGTACAAAAGTGTCAGAAGACTTTCAACGGCTACAATTTTGTGTCCAATTGGCAAATCTCCACGTCAGGCTATATATATATCAAGAGCAGAGCACAAGTAGAAGAATGCACGAACATGAAGAAAGAGAAGAGCGCGAGAAGAGCGAAGTCGATAGTGTTGTGCAATTCCAAAATATAAAAACAGAAGAACGCATAACACAAGCTCTGGGAAGACATTGGTGAAACCAGCTCGGGCGAGCACTTCCCTGTGTGTGAGATTTATCTTCGAGAGATTAGCGTACATTGTAAATCTCACACAGATTCACTCACATATATTTGAGAGAGCTGATTAGATTAGCCGAGTGAATCAAAAATAAAACGACTTCCTTGTAGTCTTTGGACAGAGACGTTAAACAAGTCTATGTTGTCTTTCACATTGAGACGTTAAAGAAGTGTGTGTAGCCTTTCTCACTGAAGCGTGAAAGAAGTGAAGTTAGACACACGCAGCTCGCGGGCTGGTGTGCAGTGGTGGCTAGGAGTTCTTGCGACAGCTGATCGTAGGATCGGGTTGAAGCGGGGGCCGCTGTAATCAAAGTTTTCTAGTGGATCCTTTCCGATTACGGAAGAAGGGGAGACGTAAGAGATTCAACTCCGAACTTCCATAAACAAATTGCAGCGTATCTTTTTACAGCTTTCTGCATTTACATTCATACGCATTGCATAATTTACAACAACAATTAAAACTGTTAATAAGCTTTCAATTATAAGAGTTCAGTTTGAGTTGTTTCTGCATGATTTTATTTCATTACTTAATCTGTATCTCAGTGCACTTAAATTCAAGAACACTGAGCTATTGCAGCTCAAGTTTTATATAAACCAGATCGCGTATGTTGAATCAACTCGCAGAGCAGCTGATATGTTACATGCACGATCCGGTTAAGTGTTACGTGCTGCTTTTATCTTTCAAAAAACTTAAATTGCACGTAACTTAAGGGTGCGGTGTCTCAGGCTGTGTAAAGTAATACATATAGTTTTATTTAGAAGTGGAGATACAATAATAATATATAGTAGGAAATATTTTATACATATTATTAAATATATTATGAGTAATAACATATAGTAGTAAATAATATATATATATATATTATAAGATGGATGTCGGATCTCCATCCTCGAATCGATCGCACGAGGATGCGGATGAAAATCCCCTATTCATTCGTGGTATGGATGAGAATGACAAACCTGCCCTCGCCCAGTTCCATCCCATTGTCATCCCTACACTTGTATACAAATTAGATTATCATTTACGGTAGACTTATTCCATTTTTCGGTTTTTTTCTCTTTTTTTTTTCTCTTTTTACATTCTTTACTTTTCTTTATGCCAATTTATTCTGCAATATCAGATGTCTAGTTTTATTTGTTAATTCCTTCCAAATATAACACATTCTTTGATTTTTTATCCTTTCGAAGCATGTTTATATTTAGGTTTTATATTTAAAAGTCTAATGAAGTCAATAGAATTCGTTTTGCAACTCCATGACATTCGATCAAAGTTTATAAAATCTATCAATTCTACCAAACGTATTTAATTTAGAAAAGTCATTGAAATTATTAAATCTAAACATTGAAACACCCCGTAAAAGAAAAGAAAGAAAGCAAACTGGATATTCTCGATTGATATTTTAATAGCTCACATAGTTTTTCGTCCCTTAAAATTATATATAAGATAATTTCAAAATAGCAAAAAATAAAAAAAATCCGAAGATATTTCAAAAATATTTCTGGCAAAATGGGTTATTTCGGAAGCGGTTAGACACAGAACACACAATACAACGTAGTACTGTTTCCATACAACATTTGCGCCTCCGAAGAAATTTAACGGCGACTCGACCCCCGCTGTCTATCCAGAACTGTAAGTTTTAACCTTCGTTTAAATTTTAAAACCGACAATTTTCATGCTGACGAGGTTGGTAAATATGTTCGTTTTAACAAAGAATTGGTAATATGAAATAAATCTCGGAGTTGTTTTGTTTTCATAAAGGAGCAATCTTTCTGCTCTTTTCGTGAATCATGGAATCAGTTTTTTGTTTTGTTGCCTAAATAGCAATTTTCACTTTAATGGGTTTTCCCGGTTGATGGAAAACTTTATTTGGGACTAACAAATGTGAAAAAAAAGGCTCTTTAGCTTGTTTGCTCAGTCCAGACAATGAATTTTGTTTTTTACGCTGATATTTTAATTGTCATCTCTTTTCTTAATTGTGTATGTGTTTGTCGTGTTTAGGGTGGATACCTGTGCATCTGTATTTTGACCATTTGTGTTTAAATTGGATAATTGATTTATTGCCTTGTAGTATGATGGGAAATTGATTGAGTTTACCGGTGGAGTAGGTGTATTCAGTTCTTTTATAGAATGGGTCAGCGGTCTGATTATGGAAAACGGTCTCAAATACTCTCTGATTACTCTGGAAATGAAGGAGGGAGAAGAATCCCTGGAAATGATGAAAAAGAAGCTAATCACATTGGGCCAGAAGATACAGTCTATCGTTATTTGTGCTCATTGAGAAAAATCGGGAGCATTATTGGGATTGGTGGGGATATTGCTAAACAACTGAGAGCCCAGACTCAGGCTCGGATTCGAATTAGTGAAACGATACCAGGATGCGAGGAACGTGTAGTCACTATTTATAGCACTAGCATTGAAACCAATAGTTATGGGAATGAGGCTGTTTCACCTGCGCAAGATGCTCTGTTTAGGGTGCATGAAAGGGTAGTGTCTGAGGAGTTGCCCGTCAATGGCACATTCGATGAACCTGTCCAAATTACAGTCCGCTTGCTTGTGCCATCGGATCAGATCGGCTGTGTGATTGGGAAAGGGGGGCAAATAATCCAGAACATACGTAATGACACTCATGCTCAGATTAGGATACTGGGTAGCGATCATCTACCTCCATGTGCTTTGAGTTCTGATGAGCTTATACAGGTACTTTTACAACTTTGGTTCATGTTTTACAAATAAGGTCCCTAAACGTTTATGAACTGATTCTTTACTAATGGTTTGTTGAAATTTGAACATTAGTATCTAGGCGTTCTGGTTCTTGCTTTTCCAAAACTGAGTTGTACCATCTAATTTTGATATCTGATTACTCCAAAGATATAGTTTTTTTGTCTTTGGTGGTTTTTTAGTGAGAAGTGTAAAATTTTGTTGATAAATGGTGTATGGTCCATGCCATGTCAATGTGGTTGATTGTACTTCAGGCTGATATTTTCAGATCAATGATGCTATTAATGTTAGTTTCACATTATTCCGTTATACTCGAAGATGATTTGCTTGCATTCTAAATCTCAGATAACTGGGGAGACCACGGTTGTGATGAATGCTCTTTATCAAGTAGCAGCACGGATTCATGATAATCCCTCGCGATCACAACATTTACTATTGAGTTCCCCCAGCATTTATAGATCCGGGATTGCATTTAACAACTCAAACGCTAGTGGCCCACTTGTGGGTGCGACCTCTTTAATGGGTCCTTACATGAATCACAAAATTGACGGCCCAGAATGGTCTTCCACCCCGAAAGAATTTTCACTTCGTTTAGTTTGTCCAACTGAAAACCTTGGGGCTGTGATAGGGAAAGGTGGTGCTGTTATTAAACAAATTAGACAGGAATCAGGAGCATTTGTCGTAGTCGATAGTGCTGGTGCTGATGGAGATGATTGTGTTGTATCCGTTTCTGCGAAGGAGGTGGGCATGCTTTATGTAAATTTACTTCTATAGTTAAACAAGGTATGATCAATGTGAAACCAGTTGTGATTTAATTGTAGATGTTTGAAGGTCCATCGCGAACTATTGATGCAATAATTAGGTTGCAACAACGGTGCAGTGAGAAAATAGAAAAAGATTCAGGTGATCTCGTTATTACAACTCGTGTACTTGTACCAGCCCCTAGAATTGGATGTATCATTGGTAAAGGAGGGGCTATTATTAAAGAAATGAGAAATACCACCAGAGCAAACATTCGCATTTTCTCGGATGAAAATGTTCCTAAAGTTGCATCCAGGGATGACGAGATGGTGCAGGTAAATGAATTTTTGCTTGCACATCAATATATTTGATTTTTTCATTGTTCTGTATCTATGTACCAGCGTCTTCGAAACAAACTTTTGTACATATATAATATACAAAATCGTATAATCCGTAATAAAATTCACTAGGAAGGGAAAAGCGGGGGTCACGCCGGTCCTGCCATCACCCTATTGTTTTGCCACTGCTCACTTTCTTCTTATGTTTGTGCCGAAGCATATGGATAGACCTTATAAAAGTCCGCGATTTCACTATCATACTTTTTTATCTGGGAAACGAAATTCAGCATTATTTTTTAAAAAATGTACAACGTTAATCATATATTAAGAAACTTACCCTATTGTTATCTAAGCAGATAACAGGAGACCTGAATGCTGCTAGAAATGCGTTGTATCAAGTGATGCAACGATTGAGAGCTAACTTGTTTGAGAATGGGGGAAGTTCATCAATATCATCACGCCCTGCCCTTCACCTTCCAGCATCAGTTGGGGAATTCGAAGGTGCAAATTATGATAACCGTGATAATAGAATGCGTAATCCAGGGTATTCGAACTATGCCGGAGGTTACAACTCAAAACCTCTGCCGTCGGCTGACAGTTATGGAAGCTATGATGATTCACAGGTAGTCTTTACTTCGAACTCAGCAAAATCTCGACAAGATTACTAGGGGCAGCAAACTTTCTGAATAATGATATTTGCAATTTTGATATATGATTGAGACTTCCATCTTTGAACCGTAAAATATTTATATCCTAGCATTTTAGTTGTTTTACTATGCTACTTTCCTTTTCGGGCTGATTCAAGTTCTTCATCCAGGTTAGTGGAAGTGGTTATGGAGCGTATGCCTCTTACTCACCTGGTCACTCTGGTGGTGCGAGGTAAAATTTTTAGCCCTTCGGAATTTGTAATTTTCACTGCTTATGATGGTGTTACTTCTTTTAAGTCTAGTTTCTGGATACGTTAAAAACGCTTAATCTCTCTTTCTGACATCCTATCCAGCCATAGCGCTACTCCTTTTAGTTTTTCGTGGTTTTAGGACTTATTTTGCTTCATGATATCACCAATTTTGTGAAGTAGGTGAGTCCTAGCGAACCATGCTACACATGCAATTGCCAACTCGTTATAGAAACTTCAAAATGTCGATTGAATAATGTGAAATCACAATCTTGAGTGGCATGTGGTTCTTACATGTGTTGTTTCTGTTCTCTGCTATACCAAACAGCTATGGTTCGTGATATTTGAAGCCGGCGGATTGCCCCTTTCGATGAGATGCTGTATCAAGATGAAAACGACACGAACAAATCACAACGCCCAGCTGTTGGATGAATCTGATCAGTTGGATATGGTCGTTTGTTTATATAATTTGGATGAATCCGAGACACTGATTAATCATTACTTTTAAACAGAAAGTTTCCATATATTTATTGATTAACCTTTTCTGCCTTGGCCATGCATTAAGCATATTTGTGCACTGCATGTTCTTTCATTTTTTGTTATTTCATCAAATTGCTTTCTCTGCTTCTTCCCATTCATTTCCATATAAGGGTGAAATTGTTTACAACTTACATACACAAGGATCAATATAAATAACAAGACTTGATCGGGCTAATTCAATTGATATCCACTGTAAAAAAAGAAAATAAAAAAAAAAACAAAATATATGATATGTAAATTAATATAAACTGATGTATTTTTGGCGAGGTCGGGTAATATCAGTTGATATTTGCATCTTCTTGTTATCTTGATCTTATAATTCTCAAAACAAATATGTTGAAATTCTAACCACTTGGAAACAAGATATTTTTACCGGAAAATTACAGTTATTTATATATGGTTATTTAATTAGGAGAATGGTCATTTATATTATCAAATATTTTAGTTTATCCAAGGTTTGGCGATATTAGTCGTTTCCCTAACCACTTTGAAACAAGATATTTTTACTGGAAAATTACAGTTGTATATGGTTATTTAATTAGGAGAATGATCATTTATATTATCAAATTCAGTTTATCCAAGGTTTGACGATATTAGACGTTTTTTTGTCTGAGTATAAGTAAACACTATATATTAGTCATGTGATTGAATTGATGCCATGTCTTAATTAATATTAAAATTGCGAGAAAACTGGTTTAAGACTGACATTTGATAAGTTTGATCGCCAAAATCATAAGGTGACAAATATATATGACAGAAAGTGTAAATTTTTCTTATGTCCATGCACAACTTTACGTGTATATGAATTTGATTATGAGAAATAAGTTATCTTTAGGGGAAGGATTTAGTAATCAACGTCAAAGGCTACCAATTGATGTATTGAAATCCAGATATTAAAATTGTTTGCATATAGAATGCAGTTGAAAATTCATTGAACTTTATTCATCCAATAAAATCGAAAAAAATGAAATTATAGTTACAATTCATAATCTCAAATTTATGCAATCTGCACACAACCTTATACCAGTCAAAATTTGGTTACCATCCAACCTTTTGAAATCTTATTGTGTGACAAAAGTTACAAAACATATACACGTGCTATGGTCCCTCCCAAAATGCTCACACAATGGAGTCGTCATCCCCCAATCCAAAGTATAAAAGAGCAAAAAATATAGAGATCCAAAATGGACTTTACTTTAATCAGGTGAATAAACTTATGAATTCATCTATACAAGTATTGCAAAAAAAAAAAAAAAATTAAGTTGTTGTATATATGTTTTTATTTTAAAATATTTTGGTTTGTGGGGAAAGCCAGGCAGGCATGTTCCATTGGGAAATTTGAGGATATCCAAAAGTGTGGTGGGCAAGGCGTAGCAAATTGCCTAGAAATGATCACTTTCCAATCCCTTATCCATTTAAATATTCAAAATAAAATCCCTTTAAAATGGTGATAAGATGTCACGTTTGTAACAGCTCGAAATATAAAAAATAGAATATAGAAACACACACACACACACACAACCCCCTCCTTCTTCCTCTCTCTCGAAATCTGTTGATGGATTCTAATCTTTATTCTGCAAGCAAACACATAAAGAAAACAATACATTTATCTCTTTTCCATAACATTAATGGAAGAAACCCTTTGTTTATCATGTTATGATACTGTCCTTTTAACACTGTTCTAAGATGGGAACGAAGATTTTGAGAATGCAATTATCACCTAGGGTCTTGCATGTGAATTACGATGTCTTGTTCGTGCAGCCAAGGATGACTTGCCGGTGAATCTTTGAATCTTTTTTTTTTTTTAAGGTTTTTTCTTTACAATTTACTGTCGGCAAGTTGTCTTTGGCTACATTTCGACCTCGTATTCAGATGTTAGATCGCTGAGGTGAGTGAAATCTAGGGCTGCCTTGCAAGAACTTTTTCAGTCAATTGACTGAATCTGTATATATATGTACGTATATATGAGTGTGCTAGCCTTAGTTGTTAGATTTTCCCCTATTTATCAAATAGTTAACATATCATGCAATCAAATTAATCAAGGAAAAAAAAAAGATGAAGGTTTTATGGTATCGTGATTTAAATTCCCATTTTTGTTTAACAAGCTATTACCACATTGAAGATCGTACCATACGTAAGGACATTTTTGCAATCTATTTTCCATATCTACACAAGGTATTGCTACCGTGGCTCATTATATAATTGGAGGAAAAAATAATAAGAGATATTATTTAGTTGATGATATTTATCCAAACAGGTCAACTATAGTCCAAACTATTCATAACTCACATATTACAAAAAGGAAATATTTTACAATGAACCAAGAGTCCTATTGAAAATACGTGGAGCATGCATTTGGTGTTTCCAGTCTTGATTTACGATCATGGCATCCCTAGAACGTGCTTGGAAGAAACATCATTTGTCTGATAAAATGACATGATGTCTTATATAATATGATTATCGAAGTTGAACGTGACCTTAGTGCACCCATTCAAGAATGAAAGAAGCACCAGCTCTGGACATAGAAATGATTGTTGATGAGCATATCATATTTCAGGAGTTCCTCAGTCGATATAAAAAGATAGATGACAAAGATGCTCACTATACACTACGAAGTATTTAATTATCATATGGGAGGAATATAGTTGTTCAAATGTTTGAAGTTAGATTTATATTGTGTTGTTCAATTAAAATCTATGTATACAAGTTATATTTATATTTAATGATAAATTACTTGTATTATATTTTATCAAGTAATAATATCACCGTTATAATTTATTATTGAAAGAAGAATTAAAATATTTATAATAATTATATTGTTAAATTTATTAAAAAGTTGATATGTATAATATAAGAGATATACTTGTTAAATAACCGATAATTGTCAAAAGTTGATTTCAATTGGATATCTTGTCCACATTTGATTTACATCCAGTGAATTTACATTTCTCTGGCATTTGGTCCGATTTCTATCCGATCGCACTTTAATTGCTTAAGTGAATTTTTTTATTGAAGTGAAATTTTCGTTGCTTAAGTGGATAAATGAACAACTTATAACATACACACATCAGCTTATTACACACACTCACCTCGTTTGGAGGGAAACTGTTGGATCTGTTTAACATATTAGATCTTAGTTTTGATAAACACAAAACTTGTTATTTTGTATCTAACAGTTTACGTGAGTGCGCAGGCTCGGATGGTTTCATATCAGATCAGAGCCAAGCTAAAATCTGAAGAACTACACAATATAAGCGAAGAACCGAGTTCAGCTTGTTAGAGTAGGTGTCCAACTAGCCAACTTGTGGCATGTGGGTTCTTGTTGACTCTATGTAAAATAATCTTTATTTATGAAATTCACATTCTTTTATGGCATTCATTATCTTCATTATTATGATTACAATTGTTGGATAAAGACCTTGAATGCACTATATTGTATGTTAGATGTGATAGTGGATTTGATGGCTATCATGAAACACATCTAATAGTCACTGTGTATTCTAAACATGTTCCTAGTCGATTGGACCGTCCAAAAGAGTACAAAGACTGCCCGAGCTTGAGACTAGCATCTGCGATGCGAAGTGCCACGTTTCATTGGTAGGGAACATAGTGATGTTCTGAGCATGCAGATGGATAGTGACCTGGTGATCTATCGAACTACCCTCGTTCGGACTTTCCAAGTGGTTATCATTTGTCGAGTGGATTAAGTCCGAGGTCTTGGTTGTACAGATTAGTCCTTATTACTCGAAACGTCATTGAGACTCTACATGATAGGTGCCTCACTTTGACCCGTTTAGCGACTCAGTTGGGGTCATCAGGTGGCGGGGTTAGGTGAGGCCCCGATTTAGGTGAGGTCCCGATGCATGTAGGAGTCGATGCTTCGTTGTCGAGGATTCACCGCTCGCCTTGTGCGTGGATATCCTATGCTTCTGAGGAGATAATAGTGTGACAAACCTCTGACCACAGTACTAGATGTGTTTTAGGTAAATGAGGTTTACCTAATAACACATGCGATGTCACTATTTGATCTCCAAGATGTATGCATGGTTATTGGATCTCTAGCGACTCTCGATTTACCAATGGTCGTTGATCTGATCGAGATATTTAAGTTGAAAGGACCGTACTGTACGCTAACCATGACCGAATGGTTCTTGCAGGCAATATCAGTGATACCCAGGGGATCTGTTATGATATGATCTGTATACTTCTTTGAATTGATATGTTCTAATCTGATCTTAATCTATTCTTCTCATCTGTTCTGTCTACTATTCCGATCTTCTCCGATTTGTTTCTCTAAGCTGATCTCATCTATTATGATCTGATAGGCACTTCTAATCTGATCTGTTGTGAATCGTTCTTCTCAATTTAGCTCTGCTCTTCACTTATACTGATCAGCCGATCTGTTTCTAAGCTCCGTTCTTCCCTTGTCTAATTCCAGATAGATCTGTGTATTCAAGTGGACTCATTAGAAATCAAGTTTTGTGTTAATCAAAATACGATTGATCTGTTTCCAGATCCAACAGAAAGTATAATATTTTTTTGGTAAAAAAGGAAAACTTCATTCGAATATTGAAAAAAAAGAACATTTTCTCAATTTATTGGCTCAACTCGTATAGGTCCTTGTTGCTCATATTTATTCGACCATTTCTTTATATTTTTTCCAAGAATCCGCAACAAAGCATGGAATTCACCTTCTTATAATAACTACAAATAAATAGTTTTAGTAGAGCAGGTACGCTGAGTGTAAAAAATTCGACAACACACTTCATTAAGAGGAAAATCATGATATTTGTTACATAATATAATCATCACTCGGAATTGATGACGAATTCAAAATACAAAACAACAAGCTTGCAAAACCTAATTTCCACTCTTCTAGACACCCATTGGTAGTTACTTTGGAAGATCCAAACTTGCTTTGGCATGCAAATTTGTTTAGATTGATCAATCCCTTGTATAAATCCAAGTTTTTCTTGATCAAATCTTAGAATATCAACAACCTGACATCTTCTCATATTGCCACAAGGACAATCAAACATGAAAGAAGAAGGGCCGAGTGAATCCCGGGAAATGCCTAAGAAAACAGGTGTGATAAGAGGGATTTCCATTCTTGATCTTGTTCTAAGAATGGTTGCAATTGTCGGGACATTAGGAAGTGCCGTGGCAATGGGAACGACAGCTGAAACGCTCCCATTTTCAACACAGACCGTGCTATTCCAGGCACAGTATAACGATATTTCGGCCTTTCGGTATGTGGTACAACATGACATATATATATATATATATGCATGAGCTAGAGTTTTGTTAAGTTTTCTAATATGACATGTTTGTCGAATTAGTAATTTTTTTTCATCTCATGTTTTTCGTGGCGAAAAGGGTTTTCGTGATAGTGAATTCAGTCGTATGCGGATATCTTGCTTTCTCTCTTCCGATGTCAATCTATCACGTTATAAGGATCAAAGCATCAAAGAGTAGGGCGTTGCTGATCTTCTTGGACTCCGTAAGTTATGCTTCTGTTAAACTAAGACCTAACTTTGCTGACCAAGAATGTCATTCTTTAACTAGTCGAAATCTGGTTCTTGTCCCACATTTAACTTCCATGTTTTCATCGTTTTTCTTAGGAGTGCCCCATCAATATTCAGTGACTATGCCAGTAATGCCCAGACGAAATTGAACTAAAACTAAAGAAAATTATAATGATTCTTGGGAGGAGAACCAAAATTTGACTGTCAAATCATGGGACGAATTTGGGTATACAATTAAAGCTTGGCACAATTCGATTTAACATCCAACACATTCAACATGCATGCACTAATGAAACAGGAAATTGAACTACCATGACTTTTTGGAAGGCGTCGTTCTGGTACTCTTAACTTTAGATATTTTCTCCTTTAGTCTTATAACTAATTAAGATTGAATTTTGTTTCACTGACTTCTAAATTTGTGCTACTTTTTGCATAATTATTCAATTTTAGCCGAAGTTAATGACTATGTTGTAAATTTCCATTATACCAATAAATTCAGAAAATTTCAACATAGTGTAAAATAATTCGATTTTTCTACATCAAATTTATTAGTATATTAATCGGATTTGCTCCGAACATGTCACCGGATTTTATAACAAAGTAATCGGATTTTTTTTCCCGAATTTGATTTTAACTGCCATGTTAATTATGATTATTTCCGTTCAAATCGAAAATTCAAATAATTTTATTGCCATGTTATCAAAATTTATCTCAGTTTCCTTAATTTGACTAAATTTGAGCATTATTTTAAAAATATAATCGAATAAAACAAATTACGTGGATCAATTCTCAAGTTTGACTAGTTATAGGACTAAAACATTAAACATGTAAAGATATATGACCAGAACGAGTTTCACCCTAAATTTGAATAAGTTGCATTGCAGTCATGATAATTAAACTTTTATTCAACTCCCCCTATATTTTAAGATTTTCTTTCTCAATTCTCATGTGTCCTGCAGATGATGCTGGGTGTGCTTGCCTCCGGAGCGTCGGCAGCAGCAGCTATAGTGTATCTAGCACACAAAGGCAATGCTCCGGCGAATTGGTCCGCCATTTGCCAACAGTACCAGACCTTCTGCGAGCGCATCACCGGATCTTTAATCGGATCATTCGCCGCGGTTTTAATCCTGGTTTTGTTGATCTCTTTGTCTGCTGCTATGCTATCCATGCGCCACCGACGATTTTAAGACTCCATTCATGTATACGTACATCGATCTGCGCAAGTTTTAAAGTTGATCTTCTGTTTCCTTTCTTGATCTTGATTTGGAGAGCTATCGATCTTGTTTGTTATTAAGACAATTTCTATGTTTCGTTGGTTTTACATGGTAGTAGACATCATCATTAGATCATCTCATTCACAAGGATCCAATATGAATTTTTAGTGTCACCCTTAATCAAAATAAATAATATGATTCTATAAGGTGAGAAACATCCATTCTTTCAATGCTATTTTTTTACAACTAAAGTTTACGAACTTTAAATATTAAATTTCAATGCATGTCATGAAATATACATTGTAAGTATATAATGGGATTCCATTGTTATGTGATCATCTATGATTTTTAATCCATTAACACAAAGTTTTTGGTAGAAAGAATTTAGAAGCTGAAGGTTTTCAGCGTCTCGTTGAAAAGAAAAAATTAGTTTTAATTGAGATCTTTAATCTCTAAATCACCACATGATCCATCCATATATTAATATTATTATGCATGGAAAATAGATACGAAAGATGTTTAATAAAAAAAATATCATACTTATCAAGGGTCTCAGCGTCGTCGTTAAAAAGAAAAAAAAATTTAACCATCATAATTTTTTTAATTGAAATCTTTGTAGGAGTGCAATATTGTCTTTGGTAGATAGAGCGATCGAATCGTGACGCTTGTGCTACTATGCGATTTAAAATATTGAAGTTACACCGTTATCATCAACTATAACTTTTGGTAAAGTGACAAGGGCTCGATCTTATAATCTTTAATCTCTAAATCATCCATATAATATTATTATGCATGGAAAATAGATACGAAAGATGTTTTAACAAAAAAATATCATACTTATCAAAGTTTTCATAACACGTGGTGTAAATTAGCTGGATCCTCCATGAAAGCAAAAGTCGTGACGGCACAGGCATGACTTAAAGTTTTAATTTGACTTGACGAACCAATCGTGTATTCTGTCCTAGTTAATCATCTGCCAATTAAACCGCCTTCCGGACCAATTCACTCCAGCCGTCAAAATGGGTTGAACCGATTGTATTGTCAAATGACAATTACGGCTCAACTCACCTAATATAATTGAAATTTGAAACCGGCTATAATATTGAACCGTCCCGACCATGCCAAGTAGAATCATTGGCGGGGTAGTAAATTTCGAATCCACCGAAATGACATGTTATTGGACTCACTCGTGTCAGTGCTACTCTATCGGAACAATAACAATACCACGATATATAATGACCCTTACAATGATTAAAGAAAAGAAAATGATTTTATCTAAATGGGTATTTTTTATATTCTTAAAAAGTAGTTTGTGAGTTTTGATAGTATTACTCCACAATATTTTCTTGATTTTTGGATTGAGATTTACTAATGGTTTCAATTTTGCTATCTTATTAATGTTTTAAGCAAATAGATTAAGCACTAGTATTACAGCTTCTGATAACAATCTAAAGTATTTTAACCATGAATACTAATATGTATCTAGTGTTGGACCGGTTGCCTGTCGTTTTACCAAAAACTATAGCTGGTAGTAACGGTGCAACTCCAATCTTTGGATCGTTGAGTAACTCAAACGCAACGGTTCGTTTGCTCTACGTAGTAGGGGCAATTATTGCATTTCACTAATTTAGAATATTTAGGGTAGATAACATCACCTAGCAATAATGCATAATACATTTTGTGCGGCGATTAATTTCTATACAAAAGTAGAGTTCATATATATTAAAACTCAAAATTATACAGATTATTTTTTCGAAAAATACATGGACGTAGAAATTAGTACTTTTTTAAATGAGAAAAATAATTGGATTAATATGTGATAATTTTTTGTCTTATGAATCTTCCAATAATATTGGTTTTCTTCAATAATTATATTAAATAAAATTAACAAGGGTACTGTATTTGTCTTATTACGTACAAAAAATGTCAAACCCATGAATTTTTACCTTTTCTACATTAGGGTTTTAGTGTATTTTATCCATTTGTTTTCAACTATATGCATCAGGCCATTAATGTCATATTATAATTTAATGGGACTTTTAAATTTGTCTTAACGCATGATTGTCCACTATTGTTATCTCTTCAAAAAAAATATTATACTTTTGCTGACTTCCTCAACCAGAATATTCTCTTTTGGATTAGTAGATCAATGCTAATCCAAGACGAGCAGCCCCCAATTATGTCTAATTATTACTAAGAAATGGTTGTTTAATATATATATATATAGATATAAATATAAATATTGCGGCGGTAAGTAGTTGGATTATTGTTTTTAATTATAGGGAACGTTACCCTTGTTTATTTTAAATAATAACAAATAAAGTAACTAATATATGAAACGATATCTGCATGGTCTTTTTTTAAATAAAAGATCTTATAAATATTTATTTCTCGATTTTCTTTGATGATCAACTTCGGTAAAGATTATAATCAATGTCAAGAATATAAATATAATATAACATCACCACATGCTTTATATTGCGCACAAAAAGGACTTTTTCTTTCAAATTAATTTTATAAAAAAACAAATATTAAACTTAGCTTACAAGCAATCCTAAGCACACTACATAATTTAATTCAAATATGAAATTTCTACAACCAAACTATCTAGTAAAACATTTCTGCCTTGACAATATCACATTCAAATTCTTCCCTTTTCTTTCCTTTTCAAATTTAACAACTCCCCGACTTATCCTGATCAACTTTTCCATCTCTTTCTCACTGGAACTCGTACACCGGATTCAAATAAACTGGCGGCTGATTCCCTGGAAAATGTATTGCAC
Source organism: Dorcoceras hygrometricum (assembly GCA_001598015.1). NCBI lineage: Eukaryota > Viridiplantae > Streptophyta > Magnoliopsida > Lamiales > Gesneriaceae > Dorcoceras > Dorcoceras hygrometricum. The sequence goes on from KQ987740.1 coordinate 173,042, forward strand.
CACTTGTGTATGGATGTTGAGCTTGTGATATTTGACTTCTTTCGACGTCGAATCGCGGACCATTCCCATTGTCGCTGCTGGTTGTTTCTTGAACATGGAAGGGTTGGTTGCATGAGTTTTCATGCATAAGTTGGGATATTGAATTAATGTAATCGAAGTCCCACAAGTGATCGGATAGCGAAAAGTTTCTTGGGGATAATTTTTGGGCTACTTGAGGCTCAATTGTACTTGGGATTTGAGAGAATGTGTTCTCAACTCTTTGATCATCAGGTTTTCCCAGATTCTTCTTCTTGTAGATCCTACATAGCACCCAATCATCCAACTGAAAATATGACAGGAAAAGTTTAGTTATAATAAGATCAGAAAATGGAAAAAAAACATCATTCTTATATATATCGAAATAAAACTTGAATATATATGTAGAGGAGCGTTATACGCCCCAATAGGTGTGGAGCATAACAACCCCCTACATATGTGGCACTCTGAAGTGGTGTCACGAATATTGTTGGGAAGAAGAGCCATGTACACAGATGGGGATAGTGGTGGGGAAGGTTATCGAGGAGGATACAAATTCATATATATGCATAAAAGAACTATATATATATATATAAATATTAAGCGTAAAAAGACATTGTTACCCTCATAGATCCGTGTTGCTTATTGGGTAGGGATCTTGAGTCGCTTAGTCGATATTCATGCATAATCCAATCAGTCTTGATACCCTTGGGTGGCTTGCCCTTATAGAACACAAGAGCTTTCTTGATCCCAACATAACTTGATCCACTGTAGATGGCCTTATCGGTGCCGGTGGCTTTCCAATACCCCGAAATCGCAGCTCGATTCGGGCGCACCCCGTTCGGGTACTTCCTATCACGCGGTGTAAAGAAGTACCATTCATTCTCGCCGACTTCCGCTTTCTCTGCATTGGGGATGGTTAAAATGTATGTTAATTATCAACATAACCGTTTATATACCATATGCTTGATATAATGTTTTTTATATAATATAATTTTGGAAGTCTCAAATGAACCCAATACTTAGTCCCAACGGCCCCATATAAATGATGTAATGCCCAATATGACAAAATATCTATCATAACCAATAAAATATCCAAATATGCTGAATGGTCAAAATCATTGCTCAATCCATACGCAAATATAATATTCACCATAACCTAATATCAACAAATATATATCTTTAAATAGCTTAATGAACATGGTTGAAAAGTTTTAGACGAAATTAAAGTACGAGATGATCAATCATTACGAATAGAACATAATTTATATAATATAGAGAAACTAACCAGGGAGTTCCCAAGGATCAAATTTGTAGATATCAACTTCAGGGATAATATTAGAAGCGGGGCATGGCCTCGATGTTGCCTGGTTTCGAAGATAACACATAATTAATTCTTCATCAGTGGGATGAAATCTAAATCCAGGAGGAAGCTCTTTGCAATTTCTTCCTACCATTTTCTTTCTTGCTTTCTTTTGTTCTTTTTGTGTAAATGAATTGGTAAAAGAAAAAATAATCCCACAAAAAATGACAAAGTGTATCAGTTCCAAAAAAAATTATATATTCTTTTAACGAAACTGATGATTTTTTTTTCCCTCTTTGGGTATTTTTTGGTTGGATGGAGGGAAATGGAGGTGGGTATTGGAGATAAGAAGAATCTCAAGATGAAGAGAAGAATGGGAGTGTTTGAAATGTTTACAAGGAGAGGGCTGGCTATTTTATATTGGAGGGTTTTTTGTCCCATTATGCATCATTACATCATAGTTTTTTGTTTTATTTTGATTTAACTGTGATATAATCATTACATCATAGTTGAAGTTATTAATGTTGGTTTTTCTTTTTTATGATCATATCCTAGTATGCGTACGTAATGGATGACCGGATACATTGCATGCCATGCTTTTTTTTGGTGGGATTGGGTCAAATTAATCAACTTGGACCTAAAATTCTTGTGTAGTGGAATGGGTATGGTTCAATAATATAATTATGAAATACCCAATAAAAGTTGGACGTTGTTAAAAATTTAAGACCGGACAGGATCAGGTCACGTCGTGCGGGGGGACAGTACGGAACACAGACAATGTTCGTTTAAAATAAAAAAGCATTTTCAAAGCAATGAGTCAGCACGCAGTGTCAGACAGCGATTTGAATAAGATTGGAGCTGCAATAGCTCATGTTCTTGAAAGGTTTTGAGTACCGACAGTATATTGGGTCTGGTCTGAAATACCAAGCAGTAAACATCAGTTTCAAACATGAATGCAGGAAATCAGTAAAAGGTATGCTGATAACATATTGGAGATGATATTTATCTCTGGAAGTTCGAAACAACACATTCTACGTCTCCCATTCACCCGGCTCTACTAGAACACTTTAATTTATATAACAGCTTGTACAAACCCACCTCAGTTGCGACTCACCGCACTGTCCAAACTGAGACTTCTCGACTGTGAAGTGCAGATGTTTAATGTCTCTCTGCGAAGACTACATACACTAAGTTTTATGTCTTCATGCCAAGACTGAATGGATAGTTTGATTTGCATTCACTCATCTAATATGATTCGCTCATCTCTCGAATATGTGAGTGAATGTGTGTGAGGGAAATATTCTCTTACAGTGAATACTCAATTGTATTCTCACACACTATCGTCTTATTCGTGTTCATAAGGGCATTACGACGAAATTTGTTGGTACACAACTGATTTTCTATTCTCCTCCGAACCGGCACTCCGTGCACCACCATTGTTTTTGAGAGTCTCCTTCTCAACTTTAGTTCAGTTTGTATATATAGTCTCTGTTCTGGGAATGTTGGACACAAGTTTCTAGCCGTTTTGACAAGGATTTTGTAAAAGTTATGATATTGTGTGCTTGTCATGCTTTCTTCGTAAGAGTAGTTGATGATATTTATTATCTTTGTCTGCTCTGAACTGACGTTTGTCGTATACGGCAAATCAGTTGAATCACTTCAATTCAGTCTTCGAGTAATGCTTGTTCAATCTGCTTTGTCGCTCCGAACTGATAGTTTATGATGATCTGATCCAAACTCCTTTCTGATATGTTCTGTTCGATTAAGCTCTAGTCTCATTATATGAACTAATCTGATGCGAAGCTCCGACCTAATATGATCACTGAACTACACTGATCTTCTTCATCTGAACTACTCTCATCTTGATATGTCATGTAGTGTTCGTTTCTTTTCTATTCTTTTCTAAACATCTCTATTCTGAGGCATAACATAATAGATCTTGATAATCTATATTCTGTTGTTTTAAACTGTTCTGCTATCTGAACTGATTTATTCTGAACTGATCTACTCTTCTCATCTCTGAATTGATCCACTGTCCTTTTCAACTTTGAACTGATCAATTGTTCTTATCAACTGAGCTCAACTCCGCTTATACTTTACAGTTCTTTAGCTGATCTGCTCGGCTCTGTTCAGATCTGATTTCAATCTGCGCACTCAGGTAAACAGCTAGAAACATAACAAGAAGTTTTGTATCCATCAAAAGTAAGATCTAATCTGTTTCCAGATTCAACAGACATAAAGAGCTGCATGAGTTGTTGTTGTTATTATTATTATTATTATTATTATTATTATTATATTGTTATTATTGTCGTTGGTTAGAGAATGCATGGATGAGCTATTACTTATCTCTCTCGAATAAGGAGCGGACGAAATTATATTTAAAAAATATAATTTTAGTTTCATTACTTAAGAGTTTTTTTTTTTTTTTGGTTATGTTGTAGGTCAATTTACGATCATAGTCTATTAAATTTAATTTTTTAATTTATAATTAATTCTTTTTAAAGTGTGTTGATATGCGTGAACAGACACTATATTATGATTTTCTAATATCATATTAGTATTTTCCATGTCCTATATATGACATGCAGTTGGAAAATGAATTGAGAAAAAAACATGTTTAAGTACTGCCTAAGGCTTTATATCGCCAAATATATAATATTTTCTCAATGATATACATACACATATGTTAGGACTGCTTTAAATATGAATTGTTAAATAGTATTTAATTTACATGTCTTTATTGCTATTTCTAAAACCTAGTATGTTGACCCACGGCAATTGGTTGATGCCATATTCTGTCTTCTTTCTAGCGGATAATATGAGAGCTTATATATATATATGTGTGTGTGTGTGTGTGTGTGTGTGTGTGTGTGTATGTGTATGTTTATGTATGTATATATATTTTGTGTATTTGTATGTATATATATATGTATGTGTGTATGTATGTATGTATGTATTTATGTATATAGATAAATATATATATGTATGTATGTATATTTATATATCTATGTGTATGTATGTTTCTATGTATGTATATTATATATATATATATATATATAATTATATATGTGTTTGTGTATGTATATCTATCGATATATATTTATATATGTTTGTTTGTATGTATTGGTGGAATATTAATGTATTTCTATGGTACTTTAACAAACTTGCTTGCTAGGCTCTTCTAAATTCTTCTAGTCAAAAGATCAAAAGGACCTTTTAATGGAAGTCGTCCTTTGATCTTTTTTCCTTTAAATTTAGGGAAACAGAGATTAATTATTAAAGAAGGACAAACATAATAAATAAAACGGTTTAACCCGTAATCTTTGGGGATCAAACACATAAACTTCTACTAGTAACCTATTCAAACAGTTGGGATTTTATATATGCTAACTTAATATTAAGGTTTACACAATATTGGTAAGTAAAAATCTTTGTATCATTCTGTGTTATATAATAATTCATATTTGACGGGGCAAGCTAAGTACCTTGAACCAAGATAATTTGTTGGATCATTCTGGAAAAAGTTATCATGTATCAAAGAAATCTTTTATTCTTTTTAAAATAGAATGATGACTCGTGTCCTAAATTTCATGGAATGATTTGCACATTGGACAATGATAGATAGGTTTTATTATTAGTTTGCATGTGGTTCTTATCTTGCCACTTCACTACGTACTTAGGTAGATTCCTATTGGAGCTTCGTTAGGGGATTCTCTCTCCTATAGCCATGTCGATCGAATCTATGCCGGAGTATTAAAGGTTATATGTATCGCTAAACATATATAATAATAATAATCATGATTTTAAAGCATATTAGTTGGTTAGATACTAGATGAATTATGTATAATTGATTTATGAGTGAGTAATGTTGCCATATCTAATCCACTTTCTAAAGTTCAAATATTACAAACAAATTATATACTAAAATTGAGGTCACTGAGTTAAGACTGGATCAACGACATGAGCCGCGCGGGATTTGATCAGATACAAAAATACAAACTGCAATAGCTCTGATTCTTGAAAACATTGAGCATCGATACGCAGATCAGCTATGGTATAAAAACCAATGGAAAAAAAATCTGATAAACTCTCTCTAATATTGAAACTGAATGTTGTTTGTTTTAAAACATGCGATGCACATATTAATAAATGTAAGCTGAAAGTTGTAAAGAACTCATCTGAAATTTGTTTATGAAAATTCGGAGCTGAATCTTCTATGTCTCTCCTCTGCCAATTAAGGAAAGATTCCACTAGAAGATTTTAATCTTACAACATCTGTACAGATCCACCTCAGCTGGGACTTATCTACTACCCAAAGCTGAGACTCCTAGACTCTTCTACACACCAACTCGCAAGCTGTATGACATGCATCACTAAAAACTTGTTTAACGTCTCTGTTCAAAGACAACACACACAAAGTTTAATGCTTTGTGCGAAGACTCTATTTGTAGATTTGGAGTTGATTCACTCATCTAATCTATTCAACTCTCTGCTCTCAAATATGTGAGTGAATCTATGCATGAGAAATATATCAATTATAGTGTATAAACTCTCTTGTATCTCACACACTTGGAAGTTCTCCGTCTGAGCTGATAGAGTAAGCAGTTGACATAGACAATTAAGCTCCTTGCTGTTGATCGTCAATTGCTTCCTCTTTTCTTTTATTCTCCCATCAACTACTCATGGTCTCTTTTCTCTCGGACGTTGTCCACACCTTCTTCCCTTTCTCATATTCTTTGAATCTTCAATTCAGCTCTTATATGTAGCATCTGTGCTGATGTTATCGTTGGACACAAGTTTCTAATCGTTGAAAAGCTTCTGTAAAGTTTCTGACTTTGTGTTCTTGTTGTTCTTTCATCGTACATAGGTAGGTGAGGCTATTTATCATCTTTGTACTGTTTCTGAGCTGATGTAGACTGTTAGGATCAAGCGCTTATCACTAGGCCAAAAGCTATAGCTGTTAGCCAAGGTGCAACTTTATTTCCTTATAATATGGCAGCACAGAGTGCACCTATTATGTGCGTTAGGGTTGGGCTGTTAGGCCCATGAGTTAGGGGAGGTGCGTGTCTAACTGCTGGTGCTGTCTCAATTCCCTTAGAGATCAGTCTTACCTTTCCCCTACCGCCGGCCCTATCCCCAGCAGAGATAGTATTACCCGTTAAAATCTGGCATCACACTTTTACAGCCCACGTGGCCAACCAGATCAAGCGGCGCAACGTCAGCAGCTTGACGTACGAGAACTTCCCAGGAGGTCACCCATCTCAGTACTGTTCTCACCCTTGCACGCTTAACTCAACAATCCCCCCAAGAAGTATATAAAATGCTTCTTGGGAGACTCGAACCCCTGACCTCGCTCTGATACCACTTGATGGTCCCAGAAATAGGATCACTAAGTGAATAGTAGTTCAGAAGGGGGGTGGTTGAATGAACTCCTTCGATTTTTCTATTTCAAAACTCTTTTAAAATGTTTTGGATCTCAGTTTTATGCAAACTTCTCGGCCAACAATATTTGTGCGGAAAAAGGCCGATTGGTTTGTGAACAGTAAATAAACACAAATAATGAGTAAATGCTGTATGTAAAAGATAGACTCAGAAATTTGTTTCTGGAAGTTCGGACTTCAATGTCCTACGTCTCCCCTTCTTCCTCCTTGGAAGGTATCACTAGAAGACTTTGATGGTTACAGGACCTCTACACCCACCCACACAAGCAGCACTTGTATGGACTCCTAGACTCACTAACTCCACACGCAGACTTTGCTGCTGGTTACAATTATCGAAAAGATGTTTTTGAACTGCTTCACAAAGCCAGTTCTTTACAGACTCAATCAAATACAACAATGAATACACGTGGGTTCTGTAAAAATTCTCTGGTTTCTAAAACAAAGAAACTCGATTCAATAAAATGAACCAGAGAATGACTCGAAGATTTGTCTATGAAGATCAACAAAAGGTGTTCTTCGAGTCTTGTGAGCTTTTTGAATATTTCAACAGATAGAGAGCTCTGTAAATATTTTGACAGCGTAACCGCGATGAATAGATGGCGAAGTGTTTTCTTCAACACTGCTGCTGGTATATATAGTCTTCGATTGCAACGGTCATTTAATTCTCCAAAGAAAATGAATCCCGTTGAATTTCTGCCAAAATCGTACACCGTAATTCCTGCTCCACTAAAAGGTAAATTGCTCATTCACAGAGCCAATTTGTCTTCTTTCTATATTTGTGCAAACATGGAGAAACGGCCTCTGTACATTGTACTATTTACCCAAAATAGTACACACGATGTCTCCTTAATTCCAGGCAATAGTACGATCTTGAAGATATTTTCCTTTTTGAGTGAACGATCGTATTTGAATTTCTTTCATGCTTGTGCCTGAAATTCCTTCTGTTTACCAGCTTTTCCTTCGTCGTTTCAAATCCTGTGACTGGAAAAACACATGAGAAATGAAAGAAAACAAAACCAGTCGCAACACAAAGAAGATATCAGTCGACTGGATTGGAGTGATCAGTGTTAAAGCGAAACAGTGCACTATAATATCAGCAGATAAATCAATCAGCAGAAGTCGGGAGGAACAACGAATCAGCAGAAGAGATTGAACCAGCAGGAGTAATCAATCCAGCAGTTGCAAAAATCCAGCAATTAAAGATAATTCAGCAGGTGTAGAAAAGCGCATTCAGCAGGAAGAACGCAAAAAGAAATCAACTTCTGGAAAACATGAATCAGCAGTTGCAAAGAAAAGAAAATTCAGTAGTTGCGCAAAGTTGTTTTCAGCAGTTAAACAAGAAATTGCAAACAGGAATGTTTCGAAGCTTTCAGAAGTTGAAACATAGAAATCGTAAAAAATATTTGAACAGAGGTAGAGAAAACAAAAATTCAGTAGATGAGATGCAATTCCAGAAGATCGATGTTGAACTGCTGGAATGATAAACAGAAGTAATGAAGAATAGAAACAAAAGCAGTTGATGAATTGAAGAAGATGAAAACAGATGTTATTCAACTGTTGGAATAAATTAATTGTGGGAGTAATCAGTAGTTGCAAACAGCTGTTGAAAAAGAAGTTGACAGCATTTGAGAAACAATAAAGAAATAGAAGAAAAGATGGTGGATCATATAAGCCAAAATAGAAGATGACAAAAAGCCTTAAAATAAGGGACACAAGGACAAACACTGTCGGCACTTCAGAGAACATCTTTCAACGGGAAGAATTTGTGTCCAATGAATTAATTTGAACCAAAGGCTTTATATACAAAGATTGGTTGAAGAAACAGTGAGCAATCCATCGAGACCAACACACAGAAACAGAAATACAAAAGGGAAGAAAACAGAAAAACGAAGCAGTCGACCGCCATTAGAGAGGAGCTTACACGAGAGTCGACTGCTGAGTTTTAATCAGCTTTTATAGAGCATTTCCCTATTGTGTGAGAAATAGAAAAACAGAGAGTTCACATTGTAAAAATCTCACACACAGATTCACTCGCATATTTTATGAGTTGAGCTATTTAGATTAGCGAGTGAATCACATACAGAGAATTTATCTTTGTAGTCTTTGAACAGAGACGTTAAACAAGTTTATGTAGTTAGACACACAGTTGCGGCTGGTGTGCATTAGTTGTTGCTAGGAGTCCATACAAGTGCTGCTTGTGTGGATGGGTGTTTGCAGATGGCCTGTAATCATCAAAGTCTTCTAGTGGATCCTTCCGAGGCGGAAGAAGGGGAGACGTAGGACATTGATGTCCGAACTTCCAGAAACAAATAATGAGTAATCTCTTTATGATTTACAGCATTTACCTTTAGCATATTTACACAGCAATTCAGATTTCACATATGCTTAGACACACACTTATATGTTTGTTGAAATCTGAATACACGTATTGCATAACAATTTGTCACTCACGCTCAAGGCATTTCAGATTCCACACGCACAATAAAGTTAACATATGTTTAATGGAATCTGAATGCATCATGTTGTTCACACTATTTATAAGTTAGCAATCAGATTTCATATGTTGAGTTGCTTTAAATTTTGGTGGTGTGAAATCTGATTGTACACTATAGCATTATTAATAGTTACACACGCACAGTAGCTTACATACGCATATGCACTTTTACCTTTAGCATATTCACATGGCATTTGAGATTCCACATGCACAGTATCTTTAACATATGATTGTAGGAATCTAAATGCATCACACATAGAAGCCGTTCAGTCGAAGAAAAGCAAAGCTTTTATAAGTGTTTGAAACAGAAAAGAAAATGATATCAGCAGGTGGATGAATTGTAGAATTCTGTTAGTGTGCAGAAAAACGTTTGACAGGAGAAATTTATGATGTCTGGACTCACTCATGAATAAGAGAAGTCTGGAAAGCGAACGAAGTGAAGTCTGAATCAGTAATTGTATATTGAACAAGATATCAGCAGTAGATAAGAAGCAAAGAAGTGTGAGCAAACAGAAGACTTCAGCAGTTGGACTTTGAGCAGAAGATGAAACCAGTTGAAGCAATTGAATAGCAGAATATTTGAAAATATATCAGTTGTTGATATGGAAGAAAACCAACAGCAGCAAACAACTGGTGAACAAATTTATTGGAATGAGAAATTGAAACAGATGATGAATCAAAGATACAACCAGCAGTTGAACAACTGAAACAGAAGAAAGATTGCAGCGTTGAAACAAAAAGAAGAAGTTGGATTAATTGCCGCAACGAAATTAATTGTGAGAGCAATTAGTAGTTGCAAACAGTTGTTGGAACAAGAAGTTAACAGCTGTTGCGCACTAACAATAAAGAGATAGAAGAGAAGCTGTTGGAATAAAGAAGAGCTAGTGGAACGCAAAAGCCAAAGCAGAAGAAGACAAAAGGCCTTAAAATAAGGGACACAATGACAAACATTGTCGGCTCTTTAGAGAACATCTTTCAACGGGAAGAATTTGTGTCCAATGGATAATTTGAACCAAAGGCTTTATATATGAAGGTTTGTTGAAGAAACAGTGAGCAATCTATCGAGACCAACACACAGAAACAGAAATACAAAAGGGAAGAAAACAGAAAGACGAATCAGTCGACCGCCATTAGAGAGGAGCTTACACGAGAGTCGACTGCTGAGTTTTAATCAGCTTTTATAGAGCATTTCCCTATTGTGCGAGAAACAGAAAAACAGAGAGTTCACATTGTAAAAATCTCACACACTGATTCACTCGCACATTTTATGAGTTGAGCTATTTAGATTAGCGAGTGAATCACATACAGAGAATTTATCTTTGTAGTCTTTGAACAGAGACGTTAAACAAGTTTATGTATTTAGACACACAGTTGCGACAGGTGTGCATTAGTTGTTGCTAGGAGTCCATACAAGTGCTGCTTGTGTGGATGGGTGTTTGCAGATGGCCTGTAATCATCAAAGTCTTCTAGTGGATCCTTCCGAGGCGGAAGAAGGGGAGACGTAGGACATTGATGTCCGAACTTCCAGAAACAAATACTGAGTAATCTCTTTATGATTTACAGCATTTACCTTTAGCATATTTACACAGCAATTCAGATTTCACATATGCTTAGACACACACTTATATGTTTGTTGAAATCTGAATACACGTATTGCATAACAATTTGTCACTCACGCTCAAGGCATTTCAGATTCCACACGCACAATAAAGTTAACATATGTTTAATGGAATCTGAATGCATCATGTTGTTCACACTATTTATAAGTTAGCAATCAGATTTCATATGTTGAGTTGCTTTAATATTTGGTGGTGTGAAATCTGATTGTACACTATAGCATTATTAATAGTTACACACGCACAGTAGCTTACATACGCATATGCACTTTTACCTTTAGCATATTCACATGGAATTTGAGATTCCACACTCACAGTATCTTTAACATATGATTGTAGGAATCTAAATGCATCACACGTTACTTTAGTATGGTTGATAATTAATTGGCACTAACACGCACGAAGTAATTTCAGCAAAACAGATTTCACATATCCCGTATCATTATTATTTGTGTGGAATCTGTTTGGGAGTTGTTTCATATTATTTATTAATTCCGCATAGCCATTTAAATTAGCACGCACGCATACACTGTTATCACACACGCACAGTTAAACAGATTTCTAACAGAAATCTGTTACATCGTTTTAAAATATTAGGATTCAGTTCTGGTGTTTTCTGCATGATTTTAATTCATACCAGATCTGTCTCCGATGCTCTATTTAATGTTCAAGAACATGAGGTATTGCACCTCCTTATAGCAGCGCAAAATTTTTAATTTGCCAGTAGCGCTCGCTTTCGTTTATTTGATCCTATTTTCGGACCTATCATAGACAAATCGACGCAAATCAGTTTGAACTACTTTAGTTCAGTTTTCGAGTAAGCTCGTGTTCAAACTGCTTTGTCGTTATCTGACTTGCTCTGAGCTGATAGCCTCTGAGCTAATCTGTTATGAGTTGTTCTAATCCGAGTCTTGCTTCTTCATCCTCTCAGCTGACCCCCTTTCAGTTGATCGCCTCTCAGCTTATCTATTACGAAGCTCCCTCTAAGTTGTTCTTGCTCTAAGTTGCTTCGTTCTTCTTTGGTCTGTTCTGAGCTGCTTCGTTCTTCTTTGGTCTGCTCTAAGTTTCCGCGGTATGGTCTGTGCTGCTCCAGCTTAGATTTATTCTGTTATTCCATCTTGGACCTCTGAGCTGATATGATCGATGATCCAGTTCATTATGCTGTCAGCATAACTGCTCTAAGCTGTAATCTAATTCTACTTCTTCTCAACTGAGCTCAGCCTTCGCTTGTACGGTGAAGTCCGTTCTGATCTGATCACTAAGCTTCGAACTTTACACTTAGTTAAATCGTTAGAAACATAAGAGCAATGTTGAGGTGCAATAATTGCCCTTGCTAGATAGAGCGTTCGAATCGTGGCGCTTGAGTTGCTATATGTTTAAAAGATTGAAGTTGCACCGTTACCGCTAGCTATAGCTTTTGGTAAAGTGGCAAGTGCTCGGTCCAACAATTGATATCAGAGTCAAGGTCACGGGTTCGATTCCCATGATTGCAAGGAGTGCAATTATTGATAGGGGAATTGTTGAGGTCAATAATTGTCCTTGCTAGATAGAGCGTTCGAATCGTGGCGCTTGAGTTGCTATAAGTTTAAAAGATTGAAGTTGTACCGTTATCACCAGCTATTACTTTCGATAAAGAAACAAGCGCTCGATCCAACAAGTACGTTTTGTGTTTATCAAAATCAAGATCTTAGCTTTGTAACAGATCCAACACAATATACTAACTAAAATTTAATTTGAGTTTGAATATTATATCATATAAATCCTCATCACTGACATTACTAATGAAACATTTTGTAGATTTTCTTAACTAATATTTCCTTTAAAAAATTTCATCTATCTATGTTTATATTTTTAGATTCATTTATATCTTTATCTATCATTTAGATAAGTAGTAGATTAAGAATAAAGTTTAATTGAAAATAATATTGACGTTTTAGATAGTTATTCTAACAGTATGTGATAACTGTGTTATTATGATCCAAATAGTAAAATATAACAAAAACATTGCAAATAAAGTAAAGGAAAAGATGAACTCATAACATATGAACATGAAGATATGGATGAGTATTCGATCGGTTCGGTTATCGACCGATTAACCGATCAAAACCGAAATATTTTTAGCTAACCGAATCGATCGAATTATTTTCAATAACCGATGACCGAAATAACCGATATTTTGTTGGAAAATATTTGTGAAGGGCAGCGTTGTAGGCCTCATTTCCACTGATGAATATTGATGTTCTATTTATTGTAAGGAACGTAGCCTTTGTTTCAACTTTTTTAAAAATAGCACAATTTCTCCCTCTCAGTGCAATTAACATGAAATTATATCCATCAGAGATGCAGGATCACTTGTTTCGAAATAAATGTGCAACAATCATCTCATAAACAAGGACACATATAAAGAGCAAATGGATAGATGTGACTTAAAATAAGTCCTCCCCATAGTTTTTTTTTTGTATGCATTTTAGTTAGTAACGTGAGCATAATCCAAAACAATTTCCTACAGGCGACCAAGATTTCAGCTTCCGATCTTCGAATTGCTGATAGAAGGAAGAAGAGTGACGTAACTATTGCCTGAAGCATATGCGTGACAGTCTCGAATCATGTCCCAATAGTAAAAACACAAAAGATCGTTACTTAACAAGAAGCGACTCAATCTTTTTTTAAGGATTGCATCAGTTTAATAGCATATGCTTCCAGACAATTGAAGAACCATGAGAAGAATTATTCTACGCATGATCTGGAGTTAGCAGCAGTGGTTTTTGTCCTAAATATTTGGAGGCATTATCTGTATGGGGAGAAGTGTGATATTCACAGACCACAAGAGTTTAAAGTATTTCTTCACCCAGAAAGAATTGGACACGAGACAGAGGAGGTGGTTAGAGCTGGTCAAAGATTACGACTGTACCATTAGCTACCACCTAGGAAAAGCCAACGTGGTGGCAGATGCTCTTAGTAGGAAGTCGATAGGATTGACCAAGATTACAATTCAGAGGCCCTTAGCTTATGAGATTGAGAGTTTTGGGCTAGAGATGATTCCCCATCACAGTACGGTAGCCCTAGCTGTTCTCACCATCCAGTCTTCATTGATAGACCAGATTAGAGAGGGTCAGCCGAGAGATGAACAGCTGAAGAAGTGGGTGAAACAAGATGAAGAGAGAGGAGGAAATATATATACCTCAGTTGGAGGAGTTCTTAGATATCAAGGCAGATTATGGGTTCCTAACGTGGACAACTTGAGATCTGATCTCATGACAGAAGCTCATACAGCCTCGTACTCAGTACACCCAGGGATTACCAAGATGTATAAATATCTTCAGAAGTTGTATTGGTGGCCAGGCATGAAACGCGATATTGCTAGATTTATTTCAGAATGCTCTCTTCCACTGGGTTCGGCCTGGAAACTACTTCTAGCATCCCTTTGCCTTTTGCCTCGGGAGCGATCTTTGGCAAGAAGTGCGTCACCCAGTTGATTTCCCTGATCTGTTTGGGCGCAAAGATACCTTTCCTAGTATATGTGATTGTCTGCTGAGCTGGTTGCTCAGGACCAGACCGTACTACAATAGCTCTTTCAATGTTAGAAGCCTCCTTCTCCATTTGAGAGCTACTCTCATCCTGTACAATTCTTTCATCCTTGACCACCCAGTATTCCATCTCAGTAGTTTCTCCTTCAGGAGTAGTGAGACCACCGCAGTGGATATTCCTTGCTCCCTTTGAACAGTATTAAAACATTTACATTGGGACCTTCTTGATCCGTTCGGGTGTCACACCCCTGATTCTCTTCATACCTATCATCGTGGTGAACATCACCACCAGCCTGTACATCTTGTTCAAAACTTATTCTCTCATGCTTCGTTGGCCTTTGTGTCCTCTGTTTCTTCGCAAAATCTTGATTGGTAAAGAGATAGTGGACTCTGAGTCTGATGACACAATCACTTTCTTTCGCTTGGTACCACCCCTTTTCTTTTGCCCACCCCGCGGGCGCGAATCCGAGTCTAAGCTAGGCTGAGACGGGGAATCCGCTGGAGCATTTTTTGCTCCCAGCCTCCACGGTGTGACTTGGCACCATCTTCTTCTCTAGTTTCTTCTTTTTCTTATCTGCCTCCGCTATTTATCCCTTCTTATGTTTGCTCGTTGCCTTCTCCTTCTCTACAACTTGTTGGGCTATCTGAGATTCACCACCCTCAGTATTGCTTGCGGATCCTCAGTTTGCTTGCTGGACTCACCAGCCGGAGTTACTTTCAAATTCTTCCTAATGTACGTCGCCACAGATTTATCAGTTAGAACTTTCTGTGGGTGCAGCTTGACTAATTCCCCCAAATCAGCCTTCACCAGATTACCCAACATAACACTAATTTGCACAGCATATCCTGGGGACTGCCTAGAAGGACTATTCACCATATCAAGTAAGGTATTGAAAAGAATTTGAGCCCAGTTTACCTCTAAACCGGCAGAAATAGACACCATCAGGTCAAACTTTTCACTGGTGACCATGTCAAAGGACCCATCTTTCGCACATATCGCCTTGGATACAATGTCGTGCAACATGCAAAATTCAATCTTCATCTCTTTCTTTTTGTTTGGTGCACGGAACGGCACATCGGAACCAAAGAATAGGCTTCTAATTTCACTCACTGTTTCCTTCGGAATGTCCAAGAACCCAACCATTCCTTCGGTTGGTAACCCAAAAGTTTCAGCAAACATTTCCTTTGACAGTGCCAATTTCCTATTGGCGACATAGGTTACAATCAGTCCCGCCATTACTTTGGCGTTAGCGAAGAACTCACCAACAGTTGCTTCATACACAGAACCAGTTGCAATCAGAAATCCTTTGAGTCCAGTGGTTTCCAGCGTCTTGAACATGCTTACCATACCAGAATGCTCCATAGCGAGCACAGATTCGAAGTTAACCTGTAGAGTGTTAACAGAGAAAGAGACGGCCATTTTTTATGATATTGGATTTGGAAATATACGAGTGATTGCACGAATAATGCAGTAATGTTGATTTCAAGAGAGCAAGATTGCGTGAAAATTTTTGAAAGCGTACTGTAAAAAGTAAAACAGTTTATCTACGATTGTGGAGAGAGAGAAGGGTTGTGCGGGACACGTGTCATCATCATATTTAAAAGAAATTTGAAATTCCAGAGAGATGACCGTCCGATTTAAAAGGAATTTTAAACGCTAACTTAATCTCCACCGTTCGATTTTATCTACCAGCACGGAAACAACTAAATCAAACACCGTGATAACATCATACTGTAAATTCTCCAAGCTGGACTAGAACATCAAAGTACTAACCAGCTCAAAGGCAACCAGCGGACTGTTTAGTTATCTGTTTGACTTATGTTGTTCCCCCTGAATTTATGCATGGAGAACACAGTTAAGACATATCCAGAAGACCTAATATGTTTCTAAAGTAAGAAAACTTAGCGTCCGGTAGAGGCTTGGTAAAGATATCAGCTACTTGCTGATCCGTTGGTACATTCTCCACCCGAACGTCTTTATTTTGCACATGGTCTCGAATGAAATGGTGTATGTCGATGTGCTTGGTTCTGGAGTGCAGCACAGGGTTTTGAGTAATCACGATCACACTGGTGTTATCACAGGAGATGGGTACTTCTTGTGCATCAACGCCATAGTCAATGAAGGTGTATGTCGATGTGCTTGGTTCTGGAGTGCAGCACAGGGTTTTGAGTAATCACGATCACACTGGTGTTATCACAGGAGATGGGTACTTCTTGTGCATCAACGCCATAGTCAATGAGCTGTTGTTGAATCCATAGCATTTGAGCGCAATAGCTTCCAGCTGCGAGGTACTCTGCCTCAGTTGTGGATGTGGAAATTGATGTCTGTTTCTTGCTAAACCAAGATATTAGTCTATCACCCAGAAATTTACACGTCCCACTAGTGCTTCGCCGATGAAATCTTACATCGTGCATAGTATGCATCACTATAACCAATCAGGTTTAAACTTGAATCTTTGGGATACCAAAGACCCACATTCTGCGTGCCTTTTAGATACTTTAAAATATGTTTAACCGCCATGTAGTGTGATTGTTTTGGATCATCTTGAAACCTTGCACACATATAGACCGAAAACATAATGTCTGGTATGCTGGCGGTGAGGTATAAGAGCGAACAAATCATCCCACGATACATGGTTACCTCTACGACTGTTCCAGCTTCATGTTTGTCCAGCTTGATGGAGGTGCTCATGGGAGTGGCAGCTGCTGAGCATTTTTCCATCCCGAACTTCTTGATAAATTCTTTTTTTTATTTTTCTTGATTGATGAATATTCCATCCTCAAGCTGTTTTACTTGTAGTCCTAGGAAAATCGTTAGCTCCCCCATCATGCTCATCTCGAATTTTCTTGCATAAGTTTGGAGAAGTTGTCGCATAGCTTGGATTTTATGGAGCCGAAGATAATATCATCAACATATATCTGTACTAACAAGATATTATCATTTTTCACGAATTTGAACAATGTCTTGTCAACATATCCAATGACAAAATCATGATTTATTAAAAACTTGGACAGAGTATCATACCAAGCTCTAGGAGCTTGTTTCAGACCATACAACGCTTTATCAAGATTTTATACAAAATCAGGTCTGGTATGATTAACGAAGCCATGAGGTTGTGTAACATACACTTCCTCATTTAGAATGTCATTTAAAAATGCACTCTTTACATCCATATGATAAACTTTGAAGTTTTTGAATGATGCATATGCAAGAAAGATTCTAATGGCTTCTAGTCGTGCTATGGGTGTGAAGATTCGTCAAAATATATTCCTTCTTCTTGCCTATACCCTTGCGCTACTAACCTGGCTTTGTTTCGAACTACATTTCCTTGTTCATCTAACTTATTCCTAAAGACCCATTTGGTACCTATAATGTTTTGATCATCAGGTCTAGGAACTAGATGTCATACTTTACTACGTTCGAATTGCCCTAGTTCTTCTTACATTGCTTCTATCCAGCTTGGGTCTGTTAAGACATCTTCTACTTTCTTAGGCTCTATATGCGATATGAAAGCGGAATTGAAATATTCGTTTATCATCTGGCCTCGTGTCCTAACTGGTGCAGTAAGATTACCAATGACCAGCTCGGATGGATGATTTCTACTCCACCGAAGACCTGGTCTGTATGAGGTAGAAGGTTCGTGCTGTTCCCCTTGCATCCCAGCTGGATCTACTGGAACATCACTTGCTGTAGGATAATCTGTTATGTTTGTCGTTTCAGCTCGTGAGTGGTCTCTACCAGCTTGATCATGATTCGGACCAGCTTGCTCAATGTCTTGAATATCTGCGTTGGTAATTGGTTTGTCCAGTGCGTGCTGGTCACAGCTTGACATCTGTAAAGTACCTCGTCGTCACTTGATTCCTCGAGATTGGTAGATTCCATATGAGTGCACATATCATTCAGCTTTAAAGCTGATGTTGATCTTGTTGGATCTGTTTTGACAGATCCTAAATAAGTTTTGAATTACACAAAACCTGTTATTGTGTTTCTAACAATTCCACTTAAGCGTACAGATTTTAGGAACGAAGAAGACGATCAGCAGCAGCTATATTAGTCCAGCCGATGGTTCGCAATATTATCGATCAGCAGTTGGTTTGGTGTTCATGGAATCGGCAGCTGAATTAGTACCTCGTCGTCACTTGATTCCTCGAGATTGGTAGATTCCATATGAGTGCACATATCATTCAGCTTTAAAGCTGATGTTGATCTTGTTGGATCTGTTTTGACAGATCCTAATTAAGTTTTGAATTACACAAAACCTGTTATTGTGTTTCTAACAATTCCACTTAAGCGTACAGATTTTAGGAACGAAGAAGACGATCAGCAGCAGCTATATTAGTCCAGCCGATGGTTCGCAATATTATCGATCAGCAGTTGGTTTGGTGTTCATGGAATCGGCAGCTGAATTAGCAATGGAGACGTCCAGAGTTATATCAGCTATTCGTAATCAGGCGAGGGCCAAGTTGAATCAGCTGGAGCATGATGAACCAGCTGAAACGATGACAACCAGCTGCAAGTGCTAAAGAGCGAAGTGAACCAGCTGGTACATGAGTTGAGGAGTCTGCTGAAGAGATCTATCGAGGAAGAAGATTCCATTTATAAGTACTGTTGACGAATCTGTTAGCAGTCGCGATTATAAGTACTGTTGATGAATCTATGAACAGTCGCTATTCAAGAAGAAGAAGAATCGCAAGATGGAGCTGGAGCGAAGAAGAAATCAGCTGGAGCGCTAAAGTGTAGATGACATCAGCAGTGACGTCATCATTCAGCAGAAGCTACAGTGGAATAGAATCAGCAGAGAGCTTCTACCAGCAGTTGGTATTTGGAGTTGGCGATTGCAAAACGATGTCGCGTGAATAAGTTGAAACGACAGCGTTTTGCATTCGCAATAAGAATCAGCAGATGAAGAGAAGCGCAAAAGATGAAGCGACGTCGTGTTGGAGAATCAGCAGGTAGCTTGCATTTCCAGACGCAAAAGAGAAGCGACGTCGTAGAGGAGGAAATTCAGCAGATAGCTACAGTGTATCCAGCAGATGCTATTTGGAGATAGCGATAGCAAAACGATGTCGTTTACATAAGTTGATACGACAGCGTTTTGCTCTTGCAATAAAGATTCAGCAGATGCTCTTTGCGATGAGGAAATTCAGCAGGGACTTCTCTCAAGAGAAACCAGCAGGTAGCAACAGTACTTCCAGGCGTAAGCTATAATGAATCAGCTGTTGCTACGCATCCAGTCGTTGGGAAATCCAGTCGCGAGCTACAGTATCCAGTCGCAGGAATTCCAGACGCAAAGAATCGAAGAAGTAGCAAAGCGCAGCAGTCGTAGTGATAAATCAGCAGCGAAGCAGTTGACAACTTACGAAGAATTATCAAAGATGAATGTCAACTGCTGAGCTCAATTCAAATGGCGAAAGCGACAAGAAGCCTGCAAAAGAAAAGGACACAAGTACTGTTCCCCTGTCGGTACTTTACAGAGGAGCTTTGCACTGAAATGGAAAGAAGACAAAATAGCCATATGAAGCGCTGAACAGTTTTGGAAGCTATCAACGGGAAGAAATTCTACAGAGGCTGTATCAGTTCCCGTCCAATCACGATGACGTAAAACTCATGTGTATGTAGTCAGTCACACAGTTGAGGCTGTTGTGCATTTGTGGAGTCTAGGAGTTCTCACAGCTGCTGGTTGTGGGATTGGGTCTGTACACAAGTTGTAAGATCAAATCTTCTAGTAGTGGAGCCTTCCGAGGTGGAAGAAGGGGAGATGTAGGACATTGAAGTCCGAACTTCCAGAAACAAATACTGAGTATCGTGTTCTTTATTCATTCAGCAAGCATTTACTTTAGCACGCTACATGCATAAAATCAGCACGCACGCATAACAGTTCAGCACTTGCTCTTTACTTAGCATCGCATAACATTTCAGCAGCACACAAGCACAAGTCTCGAACAGATTTATGTTGTACATAAATCTGTTTGAGTTGTTTTAAAATATAGGATTCAGTTGTGGTATTTTTCGCATGATTTTTAAATCATATCAGATCTGTCTCCGGTGCTCTTCATCGTGTGATCTTTAGATGTTCAAGAACAACGAGCTATTGCAGCTCCAGTTATATCGGCAGCGAGCAAAATTTCGAAAGCCTTTTAAACGCGCTCTTGCTGCTGATCTCTTAGTGATCCCAATTTCAATTACGGACCAACAGATCTAAAACTAGTTTCATCGAACACCACATGCGCTGATTCTTCGATAGATAGTGTCCTGTTATTGAATACTCGATATGCTCGACTTACAGCTGAATATCCCAGAAATATACCTGTATCAGATTTAATATCAAAGGATCTTAAATATGTTTTACATTAATATGGATAAAACATCTGCATCCAAACACCCTGAAATACGAGATGTCGGGTTTCTTGCCATTCCAGATCTCACATGGGGTAACCCCATGTAGTTTGTTTATCATTGATCTCTTTTGAGTGTAGAAAGTTGTATTGACCGCTTCTATCGAAAATTTGTTTGAGATACCGAATCAGCAATAATAGTTGTAGCAGCTTCTTTTAAAGTACGATTTCTACGCTCAGCCAGCCGTTCTGCTGAGGTGTTCTGGCTGCAGATAACTCGTGTCTGATTCCAATGTCATCCAGATAGGAGGAGAAAAAACTTTGTTCCTTTGTCACTCATAATCCGGTTGACATTGCAAGATTGCTCATTTTGAAGACGTTTTAAGAGCTTGAGCAGCTGGTCAGCAGTTTGATCTTTGGATTTAAAAAACAATACCCATGTAAATTTTGAAAAAATCATCAACCACGACAAGGGTGTATTTCATTCCCCCTAAGTTGGTTATGGGTATTGGACCAAAAAGATCCATGTGTAAAAGATCCAGCTTATGTGAGGTTTTATCACTGCCTCTTGTTTTGAAAGTAGATTTTAAATGTTTACTCAACTGACAAGCGGAGCAAATCTTGTCTTTTGAAAATTTTAGCTTGGGCAAGCCATAAACCAACTCATGCTTACTCAAATTGGCAATAGTTTTAAAGTTGAGATGATTCATCTGTTGATGCCATAACCAGCTCTTTGACGAGTCAGCTACTAGTAATGTTTGTTCTGTATGCGGTTGGTCTGACTAGTCGAATTTGTAAGTGTTACCAGATCGTTAACCAAATAACACAGTCAGACCTTCCAGATTGAGAACCGTGCATGTGTGTCTCTGAAATTTAACAGAGTATTTACTGTCACACAACTGACTGATACTTATCATTTCATTCCCCTAAGCTGGTTATGGGTATTGGACCAAAAAGATCCATGTGTAAAAGATCCAGCTTATGTGAGGTTTTATCACTGCCTCTTGTTTTGAAAGTAGATTTTAAATGTTTACTCAACTGACAAGCGGAGCAAATCTTGTCTTTTGAAAATTTTAGCTTGGGCAAGCCATAAACCAACTCATGCTTACTCAAATTGGCAATAGTTTTAAAGTTGAGATGATTCATACGTTGATGCCATAACCAGCTCTTTGACGAGTCAGCTACTAGTAATGTTTGTTCTGTATGCGGTTGGTCTGACTAGTCGAATTTGTAAGTGTTACCAGATCGTTAACCAAATAACACAGTCAGACCTTCCAGATTGAGAACCGTGCATGTGTGTCTCTGAAATTTAACAGAGTATTTACTGTCACACAACTGACTGATACTTATCAAGTTGTAGCACAAGCTCTCAACCAAGAGAACATTGTTGACAGTAAAATTATCATTGGTAAGCTTACCCTTACCCACAGTGCTACCTTTAGAGTTGTCACCAAAGGTAATCTTGGGTCAGTTGCAGGATTTGATATCTGTGAGCAGCTTGGCATCTCCAGTCATGTGCCTTGCACATCCACTATCCAGATACCACGTCGATTGCTCCAATCTTGATACCTGTTGTTCCTGCAATCACAAGTCAAAAAGATTTGGTACCCTTTGATTCATTTGGGTCCAGGTTTGATTAGACCTTTCGGGATCCATAATTGGATAATATTTATCCATTTACCGGTGTGTTGAGTTAAGCGTGCAATGGTGAGAACAGTATTGGGATGGATGACCTCCTGGGAAGTTCTCGTACGTCAAGCTGCTGACGTTGCGCCGCTTGATCTGGTTGGCCATGTGGGCTGTAAAAGTGTGATGCCAGATCTTAACGGGTAATACTATCTCTGCTGGGGATAGGGCCGGCGGTAGGGGAAGGGTAAGACTGATCTCTAAGGGAATTGAGACAGCACCAGCAGTTAGACACGCACCTCCCCTGACTCATGGGCCTAACAGCCCAACCCTAACGCACATAATAGGTGCACTCTGCGCTGCCACATTATAAAGAAATAAAGTTGCACATTGGCTAACAGTTATAGCTTTTGGTACCCTTTGATTCATTTGGGTCCAGGTTTGATTAGACCTTTCGGGATCCATAATTGGAAAATATTTATCCATTTACCGGTGTGTGCGTCAAAGTACTTGTGTGTGTTCTTTGATCTGGATGGGACTTGATACACAACAGATGGACCATTTGATCCGGACTTATGATATTTGGGCATGCACTGCCTATCCTTCGTTGAAGTTCGAGAGAACTGGATTTGTTTTGTACCACCAGTTTTGGGTTTACCCTTCATCTGTACAATTTTTTTCTTTAGCCAACTCTCCCGAGGCTTCTCAGGAGCAGTATACCCTAGCCCACAAAATCTTCCTTTCCAGATCGTGGGGTCAGCTTCTATCTTTAAGTCACCAGAGTGTGCCTCTTCGAGCTGTCCTGTGCTGGATTTTACAAAGTTCAGTATTTTAAACTTTGTCCGTTCCAGCCTTGAAGTACTACTGGTTTCAGCAGTACTGCCTTCATCGCTATAATAGCCCAATCCGGTTCTCTCACCAGATGGCTTTATAGCTCCATGCAGTTTTTTTAGTGGGGCAGAAGATCTATTCGAGGAGCTTATTATTCCAGCCAATCGTTTGTTTTCACTCAGCATCTCCTCGGACTTGCTTCTCAGTGTTTCATTCTCAGTTACAAGCTTACTTAGAGCAGCTTGCATATTGCTTGAGCCAACCAGCTCATCGTTCGTTGCACAGCTCTCTCTTTCAGCTTTAACTTTCTCGAATGATTTCGAAAGCTTTTTATATACGAGGAACATTTCATTTAGTGCAGTAACAAGGTCCTCAAGTGTAAATTCAGGACTAGAAAAATCAAATACCTCCTCAGTGTCATCGGCCATGAGACACTGTACTTCATCTTCACTCTCGCTTAATGAGGAGGTTCCAGAGCTGGATTCTTCTTAATCTGAATCAGCCCACACACTCTTGTTTTCTTCAGCCACCATGGCTTTCTCAGTTTTCCCTTTCCGATAGACCTTTTTCACCTTCTTATCTTTGTTATTGCTGCGATCTGGCCGCTTCTTTTCATCTCTCTGTGGCTTCCTGCAATCAGCCATGAAGTGACCAGGCCTGCCACAGTTATAACATTTGTCATCAGAAAGAGTGTTAAATTTTCTCTTAGGAGAATCAAAAGAAGAAGGTTTAGTGTTATGCTTCCGCATAAATTTTCCAAATTTTCCTATGAACAAGTCCATCGCATCCTTGCTCATCTCCTCAGCTGATCTGCTGCTTGTGGAACATGGAATTTGTTCTGGAATTGTAGCGGCGAGAGCTCTGGTTGGTTGAGACGTAGATGGCTCAGCTTCTGCTCTCGTTTCCAGCTCAAACTCGTAAGCCTTTAGATTGGCAAACAGGTCATGTAGCCGCATCTTGTTTAAGTCTTTTGATTCCCTCATAGCCATTGTTTTCACAACTCACTCCTTGGGAAGTGCTCGCATCACTTTCAGAGCCAGCTACCTGTTGCTGTATTTTTTGTTCAATCCGGCCAGTTCAATCACCAGAGAGCTGAATCTTTCATCGAACTCGGCCATGGTCTCTTCGGGTTTCATCTTGATTAGATCGAACTTTTGTAAGGCCACTGTCAACTTGTTTTCCTTTGTCTCCTCATTGCCTTCGCATATCTGGGTCAGCTTCTCCCAGATTTCTTTCGTAGTTGTGCAGGTCTGTATTATGCTAAACATATTATTGTCTAGCGTTTTGTATAATATATCCTTTGCTACGTTATCCAAATTTGCTTTCTTCTTGTCCTCCGAGGTTCACTCCATTATGGGCTTCTCAATCCTTTGAGGTGCACCGGCAGTTATTGCCATAGCAGTGTTCATTTTTTATATTTGCATTGGTCCGTTGGTGATCACAAACCACATGTCGTCGTATTGTCCTGCTAGGTGCGCCTGCATCCGAATCTTCCAGACCTCGTATTCCTCCTTGGAAAACATGGGAATTTTATTTGAGAAATCGACATATTTAATGAGTATGAATGAATGACTTGTTTAAGCACTGAGAAAACGAGCTCTGATACCACTTTTAGGATCGAAAACAAGCTCAGGAGTTCAGAGGGGGGTGGGTGAATGAACTCCTTGGCTAATTTTGGTTTGAAAATTTTTTTCAAAGATTTTACAGCCCGACGCAAACTTCCAGCTGGGTTACCAGCTATGAAGGTTCTCAGTGACTACTGTTGTCTCGTGTAATAATGGTTTTTATGCGGAAATAACATGATTCAATCAGTGAATAATACATGAGTTTGGATATTTCCCTTCAAATAATTGTATTGTGTACTAATCGTGTGAAATAAATAATATTGTGAAGTTGAAGGAAATTCTCCGAAGATAAAATGGATTATGAGAGTGTGCGACTTGAACTATTGATTAGTCTGTGTAGATATATATATCTATCACATTGGAATTCACAACCAAAAGTTTCTTTGTTCCAACCACCGTGTACGTGTAACCGCTATACAGAAGATAGGCTGGTTCGCTTAAAGTTAAAGAGAGTCTTTTCTATGAAATTAATAAAATGCGTGAATGTAAGAGAAGTAGGGACAAGAGATTTTTTTCTGAAAGTTCGGAGCAAATTCTACTATGTCTCCCCTTCTTCCTCGATGGGAAGGTTTCCACTAGAAGATTTGATTTATACAACCCTTTGTACAAACTCGATCCCGCAACCAGCAGCCACGAGAACTCCTAGCAATATACCAACGAATCCAGACCCACGATCTGATTCGCAATACAAATACTCAGCGCTAAGTTGGTTGTGCTACTCTAGCACTTCTACACTTTCCGTTTATGATTTATAAAGATAGCTTAATACTACAGAGTGTGTGTGTATATAAGATTATGTGACATAGTTTTGAATAAATTGATATGTGCTTGTGTCACTTGTAGCGAGCTGGTTCAAGAAGAACTCTGCTTTTGCTTGTGAAGGCTGGTTAGCTCGTGTATTCAACGATCTCGCTGTGTGTTCTAATTCGAACCCCTTCACAACTGCTCTTCTCTTCTATATATACCCTTTGGATACAACGATAATAAATGTAGCCAGTAGACACATTGAATGTATCCAAATTTAATTGCCTGCGGTGTCTTGAATGTCTGTAGGATGAAAGTACATCTTCATTAAATGCATTGCCTTTTTTAGCAACTCTGTGCCGTCTTAAGTTTGTACCGTATCTCTGCGTATCTGGTTTTAGCTCAAAGTAGTTTCAACGACTAATTATTAGTGCAGAGATGTCAAATGTCATACATCAGGACGTACAAGACTTCAAACTTCCAAAATTTGATTTGCTAAGTTACCTCTGACTTAGCTGGTCTCCCGATCTGGTTTCTAAATATCGAGCTGCTTTTCTTGATCGAGTTGTTAGCTTGATCAAATCCATACTGCTCCTGTCTCTGTTTTATTCTGAATTGAATGTTAATCCCTGTATGATCATATCATCAGCTTCATACTTCTTGTAAAGTTACTCTGCTTCGAACTGATTTTCTTAACTGATCTTCCAGATGGTTACTCATCACCACAGTTGGTCTGTTATCCGCGATCTGTTATTTCAGCTGTGATTCAGTGTTCTCTACTCTTCGAGTTTTCTCAAATAGGCTGCCATTATCTGATTAAGCATCTTTGAACTGGTATCTGCATGACCTGTTCCCAGCTGGTAATACCCTGAGCTGGTTCATCTTGACCAAATTTCCTTGGCTGGTTTGTCCTTATCCAGCGTACCTGAATGCTCTGAGCAGGTTTTTCCTTGACCAGCTTGACTTTGCTTCGATCTAGTTTCTATGTCCAACGTAGTAAGCTTCGTCTAGATCTTGTCACTTTGGTCCGATTGGTCTCTTTTATGGATTTCATTTCTTGTCTATTTTTCATCACCAAAACTTCTGAAATTTATCCGAACACCATGTTTGATGTATTTGAGGAACTTTAAAAAAAAACTGTTCTCAACCCTTTAAAAACCAGCACACACAGACAAGAAGGAATTCAATATATGTTTTCCAAGTACAGTAAGAAACATAGTTTACTTGTCTTAACAACGACGATGATTAGCAGAGTTTTTTATCCGGCTTGAACAATGAACAAACACGATCGCCCCTTTGAAAAGCTTTTAAAACTTTGTTCTATTTTTCTTTTTACAGAGAGCACCGCTTTAACAACAGATTTTTCCTCTATTTGAAGTTTTTTCGTGAATGAATATGAGATGTGCTTGCGTAAATATTTATACAAAATTTCAAGACAAATGCAACTAGTAACAATGTTACCCTGATTTTAAAAAAATAAAAATACAGACCAAACCGATTTGATTAAAAAATGAAGCGAACCGGGCTTGCCTGGATCGGACGGACAGCTCTCGCAACCACGCCCTAAGCTAAAACAGATCAGCACAGATAAAAGCAGAAAGCTGATTGGCAAATAAATTACAAATAGAGCCCTCAAAACTTTTATCTTTACATTTGTGAAATTATGGATTTCTGGGCTTTACAAATAAATATCGTGTACAGGAAAATCATAAATTATATTGATCATTGAAATAACAATAATCTATTTTTAAAAAATGAACTTAAAAGATATCTAATGTTAATTTATATTTTTTTCATTATAATAATTTTATATTATATTTATTTTCATATATAAATTATACTAAAAACTCTATAAATATCTATACAAATATACGAAGTTAAATCTATAAAAATCTATGAAAATCTATCACAACTATGTGGAATTATATGGAAGTTAATAGAAATCTATTAAATCCATAAATTCCAATATTGAAAAATCAAATCTATACAATAGATACACCCCTATTAGTTTTCGGAGAATCATATTTGATTCTTATGACTATTTGCAAAATATGTTCGCGACACTAAGTTTTTCCTCTTTCTTTATGTCATTAGTTTTTCAATTTTTTTTTATTAATATTATATATGTTTAATAAAGTAATATTATTTTGGTACGATCTTATCACACACGTGGCGTGGTTGAATTGTTCTGCTGGAATATCATCGGAGTCAAGGTAACCGTAGAATAAACGTAGCTTCTTTTTTTAAAAAAAACATGGTTATTTGTATATTATTGGTTCCATATATGAATGTTTTTTTTAATTACATTATCTTAAACTTCTTCATGCTTATTGGTTAGTGGGTTTTGTCGTTATTGAGTCATTCATGGAATTCTTTTGCTTTCCATCAAACGAGGATTTCCATCGTTGGTTTCGTCTTATTGGTACGTCATTTCTGTTTGTTTGCCAATTTAATTCACACACAAAAATACATGTTGATAGGATGGAATATAATTAAAAAATCAATTTTATGGGAGAAGTTAGAAATCATTTTCAAACATTATTTTATTCAAATGATATAGAGATTAAAAAAAATACGAGACTATGTTAATAGAAAATCATGGTCATATGATGCAAAGGAGGGTCGAAAATCTTCGGAAGAACATGTTATATTGTTGGATTAAGTGTGTATAAGGGTTGCGACGTGTGTTCTTCGGGAACACTCTCGTACGTCAAGCTACTAAAAATATGTCGATTGATCTAGTTGGCTAGACATGCATTAAAATAGTAACACCAAATCATAACGTATAATGTTATATTTATCGTGGATATGACCGGCGATAGGAAAATTGTAATACTGATCTTTAAGATATATGAGACCACACCGACAGTTATACACACATTTTCCTGACCTAATAGCTCAACTTTAACGATAAAATAGAGACGGTGATTTACAATACGAATTGAGTTATTATTGTTATGTTAGTTATATTTGTGTATATCTACGCATATACTAAAATAATAATATTAAACTCAGTTCGGAGTTTAAATCACAGTCTCTATTTGTTTAGTAAAGTTGGAATCGAATAATTTGAAATTCTTTAATTCTTATCAGGTTAATAATACACACATAGGACAATAAGGGGTCCATCATTTTTTGGACGTACATGGAATTCAGATGCACATAGATATAGATGTATTCATATGTATGTATTGTATTATAGACATAGATACCATTACCCCCATTCCACCCACCCCCCCCACCACCCACCACCCATCTCAACACACACACACATATCTA
>KQ987740.1:202112-235966 GCA_001598015.1 Dorcoceras hygrometricum
AAATAAATATATATATATATATATATAAATTGGGGTATATACTATATTTCTTCCTGTCCTGTTTATAAAAATTCATTGTAATCTCTCAACATAATAAATAATTTTAATCAAATTTTCATTCTCGTCAAAAAATATTATATTGCGGTAAAACATTGTACACATGATTGACATGACATTATAAAACAAGTCAATAGAAAAAAGTATACGGGATCTAATCTTTTGCAATAAATTTTGTGCATGATCGGAGAGTGGAAAGAAAAATTAAAAGGCAAAGAAAATTTACTAAATTAGAGAAGTTGATTGACTTGAGTTTACTTGGAGATCAGTACGAACATCATACGCATCTGCATTGGTTGGACACATTTTTGAGCTTATCTTAAAGTATATGCCTTCCTCATTACGATCCTCTTTTATTAATTATTATTATTTCTTTTTTTTTTATCGCTATTTCAATTATCTTCAATCAATAATGGTTGTTCATGTGTGTCCATGTACTATGTAAAAATATTTTTAGAGTATTTTTAAAAGCTTTTTATAATCATGCGCGATCATTTAGTGACTGAATTATGGTATTATAGACTATAATTCGAAACTCGATAGAAATGATGAAAGCTCCCATCAAATTTGACGTAAATCGAATTTTTCCTTAGCTGACGAGCTGTTATTAGATCTGGTCCTCGGGAGAAAAACACATCGAAGTACCACCAGGTCTGATCCTGGAGAATACAACTCGGGATATCATCAGGTCTGGTTCTCGAGAGAAAATACATCGGGATACCATCAGGTCTGGTCCTTATGAGAATACACCTCGGAATATCATCAGGTTTGGTCGTAGGGAGAATACATCTCGTGATAGTCCTTGGGAGAATATACCTCGTAATACCACTAGGTCTGGTACTCGAAAAATACACCTCGGGATATGTCTGAACAATTGAATGGAAACGTGCTATTTCGGGTGACCTGAAATCACATAAACAAGTTAGAGGATGTCGGGGGTGTTTCCAACGAAGCTCTTCCGATGCTAAGTATGGTCGGGAGATAAGAGAGCAAGAGACTATGTAAAAGCTAATAGTTTGTCCTGTAGGATCGTTTGAAAGGGGTGTCTTGAGCTCTTACACAGCTTAGGTACCTATTCTTATATCAAAACCAAGATTACGTGCATTTAAAAAGTTTGCCTTTGAAAACAGCACACATTAGGGAAACCGGATCGCGCCTGAGCTGGTCCAGATCGCGTACAATCTGGTTACTAAAATCTTGAGCTGCAATAACTCAGTATTCTTGAAAGGTTTGTGCACCGAGAGATAGATCAGGTAAAATATAAAATCTTGCGGAAATAACCTGAACTATCCTCTGGAAATCGAAAGCTATTTTAACAGTTTAAGCACAATTTAAAGTATGCAAAACGTGAATACAGTAAGCTGTAAAGAAGTAATACGCTGCAATTTGTTTATGAAAGTTCAGAGATGAATCTTCTACATCTTCCCTTCTTCCGCACGGGAAGGATCCACTAGAAGATTTGATTACAACAGCTTCTGCAGCAACCCGATCCGACAGTCCGCAGGCTGCAAGAACTCCTAGCCACCAATGCACACCAGCTCGCAGGCTATGTGTCTAACTAACTAACACTTCTTTAACGTCTCAGTGAGAAAAGACTACAATGAACTTGTTTAACGTCTCTGTTCAAATACTGATAGGAAGTCGTTTTTGTTTTAGATTCACTCAGCTAATCTAATCAGCTCTCTCAAATATGTGAGTGAATAGTGTGTGAGAATTATATAGTGTACGCTCACTCTCAACTGTATTCTCACACACTGGGAAGTGCTTCTCTTCAAGCTGGTATCTCGATGTCTTCCCAGGGTTGTGCTGTCGAATAAGATAAGTCTTTGAAGCTCACGGTATGTGCATCAGCTCACACCTGGGCACAAGACCAGCTTGCACAACATCTGCCACCAGAATGTGCAAACTTTCGACTAAGCACTCCTCTATGTTGTGTTGTGCGCTCTGTTTTGTTTTTGCTATACTCTTGTGCACACACACTCTCGCCTCTCTTCCTCTGCTGCCAGCTTCTGCTCTTGATATAAAGCCTCTGATCTGTTATATCCGTTGGGCACAAAGTTGTAGTCGTTGTAAAGGCTTCTGACAAAGTTGTACCTTGTGTCCTTTAGCATTAAATGTTTTGCAGGCTTTATTTGACTTGAGCTCTTTTCATGTATGCGCTTCTATAACCTTTGCTCACTTTGAGCTTTTGTCTCGATCAAAAATAAGTTTGTCTTCTAGTATCTGAGATTGTACAAACTAATTTATCTGATTTATCGTGAAGCTCCTGATCTGGTCTACCAGCTGGTTGCTTCTTATCTCTAAGTTGCACTTCTCATCTGCTGTTGTTCACAGCTGCTCTTGTTCTGTTCTTTTCTGATCTTGTACACTGTAAGCTCTAAGCTTGTTAACCAGCTGGTTTCCTTCCCAGCTGGTTTCCTCCTTTGATTTGTTGTTGAGAAGTCCTCCACGATACCTTTTGGTATCTAACAGCATGTGATCCTCTACACTGGATAAATCTTGCACCGGTGATTATATCTCTTCTTCTTTGGATCACATCTGTTCTGATTCAGCTTTCACTGGATCTCTAATCTGCACTTGATCACTGATCCGAGCTGTTCTTCTCCTGAGCTGCTTCTCTTACTGTTCCAGCTTTGACATCTTCTTATCATCTTGCAGCTCTCTTCTAATCTGTAGCAGCTTGGTCCTATGGAGACGGATCGAGTATACCCTGCTCTTGGATTTTCTTTTCTTCTACAAGGTTCACCTCGAGCTCGTCAAACTTCTCACATATTCTTCCTCATCTCCATCTTCATCTTCATCTTCCACAATAAGCCCATCTCTCTTAAGTACCCAGCTTGACCAAGCTCCCTGATCTGGTTTTCTTCAATCCAAACTGGTTTGTCCTTAACCAGCTTGGACATCTTCTACGCTGCTCTGGAAGACTGCACGTTTATCAAAAACCGTTATTAAAATATGAGCAGGTTTTGTGTTAATCAAAATTAATATTCTGATCTGTAAAACAGATCCAACATGTCCTATTGTGAGCGAGTGTAAAGTGAGGTGTACCTGGGCTTTTATAGAGAGGTTATGCGGTTAATGTGGGCGATTTACCCGGTGGGTGATCCGCTTGGGCGGGATTTTTGCCTGATGTCGTGCCTGAGTTGATCACTTCTCAAGGCGTGATTGTCGCCATGAATGCTCGAGATAACAACAATTTGTGGTGTACTCCAGATCCAATTTTAGAGGCGTAATTACCATGCTGAGATACTAGATGAGATGAGTTGACTCGAGGATATTAAATCATGCTCGGGAGTTCTGAGGTCTGCTTGGGAAGAGAATGACCTGCTCGAGCTCTGGAGTTCTGAGATCTGTTCGGACAGGGCCTGACCTGCTCGAGCTCTATTCTGAGGTCTGTTTGGGCACCGCATGACCTGCTCCAGCTCTAGAGTTCTGAGCTCTATTTGGACAGGATATGACCTTCTCGAGCTATGGTGTACTAGTCGGGTCCCGAGTTAGCTTACATTATTTGATGGTTTTGAATTATGTGTGGCAGGAATCACTATAGGTCATAGGGAATCGTATTGTTTTGGACCTCCCTACGCTCTTGTTATTTCAATTTTTACGTGGGTCCGTATTTGTTAGCGTCTGTCGGGTCGGGATCGTGCCCCCAACAGACAGGGGAAGATTTTAAAATTTTTTTTCTGCCGTGGACCGCCACGACGGTTGGGACACTCATACGTAATAAAATAAATATTAAACATACATAGGATATTTACGTAGTTACCTTGGGTGACTAGGCATCCGGTTCTGACCAGTTCTCAGAGGGAGATGGCCATTAACGGTTGAATCTCGAACAACGCATAATCCTATTCATGATCAGAATCCCAACTCCTTTACTGGTTTGCACTAGAATACCAGCAAAAGTTTTTCAAACAGAATCTCTTCGCCAAGGTGATCGCAACGATGTATGATGGCAGTGGCCCCAAGGAGCTGCGACAGCGGCGTCGTCAGCAAGCGACGACGACGGCGCAAAGAAGGCGGCAGCCAAGAGGAGAAGAGAGGAGAGAAAAGTTAAGAAAGCTTTGGTCGTTTAACTTTGTGCACTTTTCAACCCCCCCCCTAGACTCCTATTTATAGATACTTTATGGGCTAAAACTAGGTTGATGAGCCCAGGAAAAGCCCAAGCTCGATCCAACCATCTTTGATTCCGTTGTTGTGGTCCCATCATAATCACGATCGACGATCAGATCGGATCGATGTGCAAAGTTTCCAAAATTGTACATTATGATGCGAAAACAAATTTTCGAACCACCGAATCTAAAAATAGCAGTTCCACTCCAGTAGCTAAACTTGAAGTCATACTCCCGTAGCCTACTTTGGAAGTCATGGTCCCAAATGAACTCAACACCTTGAATTCCATATCTATACGAGATTGGGAAACCAGTACTTATGTGACCCTCAATGGTTCAGGGATACAGCTTGCTGTGGGCTCACAACTCTTTGTGACTTCGAAAATATATTTTCGGACTTATCCATCGGACCATGATAAAGCATCTAGCAACATCGCCCCAAGATCCCCTAGGTATCCATGATAGTGCCTAAAAGAACCGGTCAGTAATGGTTAGCGTACAGTACGATCCTTTCATCTCAGATATCCTAACCGAATCAACAACCATTGGTAAATCGAGATCGCTAGAGATTCGATAGCCATGCATACATCTTTGAGATTAAATAGCGACATCGCATTTGCTACTAGGTAAACTCATTTACACTAAAGCACATCTAGCACTCTGACCAGAGATTTTTCACACTATTATCTCCTCAGATAGCATGAGGCATCTATGGACACAGGCGAGTGTTGAATTTTCGACAATAAAACATCGACTCCTACATGCGTCGTGACCTCACCCGACCTCGTCACCTGATGACCCTCATGGAGTCTGTAAACGAGTCAATAACGTTTCGAGTAATAAGGACTAATCTGTACAACCAATACCTCGAACTTTCCACTCGACAGATGGTAACCACTTGAAAAGTTCGAACGAGAGTAATTTGATAGATCACCTGGTCACTATTCATCATACATGTCAGAACATCTCCATGTTCCCTACTACCAAAAGTTGGCTAGCTGGGCACGTCTAACAGTATTATAGACAGTATTTGGATTTGCACCACGATGAGTAGGGGTAGCAGAATTCAATACCAAGGTATTAATGCAACCAACCTATAACTCAATAACAGAAGCTTTTATTGATGCTTTTTGAGACAATGAAATTTGTTCATTTTATTCGATATTTGTTTTGCGCCACTTGCCCCAAACTTTAATTTTAAGTTTCTTCATTGAAAGAAACTGTTCTAAACCTTTTTTAATATCTAGTAAAGCCTATCTCCACGGATATGTGAATCCCTCCCGAACACTTGCTTTTTGCAAACCCGGAAAATATCCAAAATATTCATCCAATTACTTTATAACGAGCAAAAAATAATTTTTTGAGTCGTGCAATGCATTGCATCATATGGAAAAATGGAGTAACCCTTAGAAAAAAAAAAACCCAAATGACAGCATTATTTACAAGTGCAATTTTAAAAAAGCATTCACTAGTTGAAGCATATTATCCACTGGAAAATCTTCACACTTAAAATTTTACAAATGTTAATAAAAATATCCTAAATT
Source organism: Dorcoceras hygrometricum (assembly GCA_001598015.1). Taxonomy (NCBI): domain Eukaryota; kingdom Viridiplantae; phylum Streptophyta; class Magnoliopsida; order Lamiales; family Gesneriaceae; genus Dorcoceras; species Dorcoceras hygrometricum. The sequence goes on from KQ987740.1 coordinate 207,826, forward strand.
ATAAAAATTTGAAAAATCGTATTAGCTATGATACTTGATCTTGTACAATCAAACAACCGATCAAGTACTAAAGTTAATACAACCTCAGGTTCGTGTAACTAAGAACATCAAGTTCTCCAAAGAAATAGGCAAAGAACATATTGGCAAAAATGCCCAATCAACTTAGACTAAACAAAACACATCGGGGAAACATTGAATTTGTATTGCTTTGGCAGCTGAGAAGAACAATTGTATCTACATGGATTCAATCCCGGGACTAAAAGGGAAAAGGTTCAGATTTATCGGAATATCGTCTCCTATGCTTCCTTCGCCATCGGAATTGTGCCGTCTACCCTTAAACCGATACATTCACAGTTTATGAACTTAGAACAAGCAGGAACTTAACAAGATCATTTATCATGAAAATGACAAAAAAAATACATTGAATGGATTCAATCACAGCACTCAGAGGGAAAGATTCAGATTTATCGGAATATCGTGTCCTATGCTTCCTTCGCCATCGGAATTGTACCGATCTACACTTAAACCGATATATTCACAGTTTATGAACTTAGAACAAGAAGGAATATAACAAGATCATTTATTCATCAAAATAAAAAAAAAATACATTGGATGGTTAATGCTCAAGAGTACTTGAACGTACAATGGCTAAAAAACATCATCAAGATACTAAGTACAAAAGCCTCAAGAGTTACAAATTTATAATTGTTAACTTTAGTCTCCGCAAGAATTCTTACGTACATCAGCCTTAAAAACCTCATTCTTGGGCACTGCCAAATTGGAGCAAACTCCTTAGAGCTTGTTTCTTCATAATTTTCCCATATACCCCTCTTCCCAATTTCAATGCTTTCTCCATTTCCACAGCTCCATTAAAGCGACCTCTCTTTAATCCATCCATAAACACTTTCACAATCCTTTCATCACTCCCTACTACTTCCACTAAACTATCCACTACAACATTCATTAATGGGATCTTTCTCCCCCATTTTTTCATCGATTTTTCGCATTCAAAAACTTGGTGATAAGCTTGCCAGAATGATGCCCTCAAGTGCCCTTTCCCCTTCCCCCTAATCGCCCATCGCCTCATGGCTTCCTCTAATCTGAACACAACATTGCCCATATCCACTACCTTTTTTCCAAAAACCATGTCAATGTCCCTCATGTCTTGCTTCAAGAATATGTTCTCCTCAAATTTACACCTCTTGCATCTACAACTGAACCCCCAAGTCGTAGCCATTTCTCTTCTGTTGTTTATAGGCAAGAGGATATCAAAATAAGCGTATGTGAGCTCTTCCCCTGCCTTGACATCCCTAGAAGCATGGACCACGACGTGATCGCCAATGTGCAAACGCCTCACGTTAGGATCACAAGAATGGTTGATGAACGAAGCTAAAACCCACAATCCAACACCTTGATAATCGACATTTTTACCTAGAACTTTAGCTGAAATCGCATCCTCAAGAATTGAGTTCACATCCAAAATGCTTAGCATTCTTTCCATATCCAACTTCTCGCTAGATATATCACTGTCCGTAAAACTCCCAATATCAGGAATTCCCAAACTCTCCTCATCTTCTCCTGTTGATAACATCGATATCAAGCCTTTGATTCTGCTGCATTTTGAGGCCGAGTCCACAACTTTATCAATGAAATTCTTCCATATAACCAGTTGGGCATTTTCAGAAGAATCTGGAGGCATAATAGCCCTATCAACAGCAATAGCTTTGGTTACCAAAAGCAAAGTCCCGCTTTCGACATGCTTGGTTGCAAATAAGCCACGCCCACTAATCTCAGACTTGCTGATCTCTACTGCACCAACGTACTCAGCAAATTCAGGTGTTTTACTCGTAAAACCACTCAACACCCAATCCGAAATATCGAACCCCCCATTTCTCGAGAGATAATCAAGCCTTTTGCATTTCTCCAGCAACCCACTAACCAAATCAACATTCTCATAACTCTGGGCTTCAAGATTTGCTGCCTCGAAGCATTCCAAGGCCATGCCGTACCTATTCAAACTCAACAAAATCTTACCTTTACAAAGCAAAGTCTTGACATGGGATCTCTCGATTCTCAGGGCTAAATCACAATCTTCCAATGCTTCAGTTACCTCCATCAAGCGAGATCGAGCTTCCGCCCGATTCGAAAAGGCCAGGCAGAGTGATTTTCTGAGTCTTTCTAAGACAGCTGCATCTGGGTTCTTCTCAGAAATGAAATCTTGGCAGAGAGAGATGAACTGAGAGTAGGCGCTAATGGAGTCTTTGTATTCTTCTCTCAGTAGTAGCTCAGCTGCTTTGGATCTCAGCTCCTGCATCGTCTCTTCTTCCATTTCGATCTTCTTCTCTAATTCCAATGTTTCTTGTTTCATTATTCAGATCGTAGCTCTGTCTCCTAAAAATTTGAAATCGAGGAACGTAACGGTCGGAAGTGAATGAATTTTAGATTGCCACAAATAATTCACATGCTGTAACGGCTATAATCTTTACTAACTTATTGCATGTTCTTGTTTATGTCGAATTTTTTTAAATGTTAAAATATTTGGGGATAATTTCAAATTTCCATTTGGATAAATCATCAAATCAGTTACTCAAGATTGGGTCTCTCTACCAGGTGTTATTCCTGTGGCTTCAGGTGGTATTCACGTTTGGCATATGCCTGCTCTGACCGAGATCTTTGGGGATGATTCTATACTACAGTTCGGTGGAGGAACTTTAGGACACCCTTGGGGTTCAAGATATTTCATCGAATCATGTGATGAAAAGATTCTACTTGTCCCCTTGAATTAAATTTTTATATAAACGCTGGGTGTAAGCCACGAATGAAATTAATTTATCATCCACCGGGTATGAGATGTGCCATTAAACTTATAGATTATTACAAACTCCAGAAAATCAAAAGTTACATTGGGTATGAAATCAAAAAGGGAAAAGGTCGAAATAAAAATCAGTTATTCTTTTATCACTTAGAATAGACATGAATCACTTATCGGGATTTTCACTCATTTTTATGATCCAAAGCTATAATAATTTTTTAGTAAAACACAAACATTTTTATCAGATCAGCACCATCCTTATATAAAGGATTCACCTCAGCAATTTCAAAAAGTTGAAATTTATTAATACATATGGACCTTATTATTTTAATGGACCATACATATAAAAATAAATATTTATCATTGAATACATGCTTGAGGTACTACCCCAGGGTGGGGTGAAATTTCGAGAACCATTTCTTGATTCCCAAGAAATTTGGCCGCCATCCTTTTGCATAATTAACGCCAAGAGTTTTTATCTTACTACACTTGAATTTAAGTGAGACTATTTAAAAATAAAGAATACAGTCAGAGTTTAGAAAATCCAAGTTCAAGATATATCCTGTAAAATTAGATTTGAGGTATTAGACTATTAATTAAAGGACGTGTCTACTCATAAAATGGTGTTGGCATATATTAAAGATGTTTTCATTCGATAAAATTCAAGCATTTAAATTAATTTTCATTCACCTTAATGGGTAAACGATAAATAATTCCTTACATTTGAATTGATTTATCAATATCAAATGGATCCACAACAAATTTTTCCAATTCAGACTTCCAAATTCTTGAACATTGAAATCCTTGAGAAGCCCAGCTGTAGAACAAATTAATTTATCAAGCGCACGCTTACAAATTATCATTAGATCAATCTCTGGAGGACTGACTCAGGATTATGTCTGTATGACTAACTACAAGGTAGATTTGGATTACGACACTTGTTTTCTATTAAAGAGACCCCATGACATAAAAATTAACACCCCTCATTTGTACCATAATTAGCCTCTTTCATATCCACGATTGAGATTTGGTAAGGGTAACTCCAATGGTCAACGTTTTTTTTCCTGTTCGGGCAATTACCCCACATGTCTGAACCAATGCCAGATTATTAGTAGTGAGAGCACGCACGCCATAGGATCTCATTAGCCACACACTTTCTACAGATATTACACCCCACCCCTCATTACTAAACTTAAGATCCTAAAGAACTATAGTTTACAAATAATAAATATGATGGCACCTTGCTATATTACTTTTTCAAGAAATACATTCCATCTTTAAGTTCTAGCTTCTCGTCCCCGGCTAGCCCAGCCAAGAAGCTTTGCAATTGCTGGAGTGATTTGTCATAAGGAGGATCGCCAATACAAAACATCTGCAAAGCAGTTCCCCATATGAGTCATCATTTGTCTTGTATGCAAGAACCAAATATACTGATCAAGTTCATGACTACCTTGAGGGTATTATGTATCCTGTCCAACGCCATGCTGCCAAAGTTTGTGAGCATCCCTGTGATAAATTTCTGCAACAATATATTTTGTACAGTTACTGAGTTTGGAAGAAAAATACTTAACAGAATATGACGAGAACAGTAAATAGGTTTATAAAAGCAAGAGGTCACTTGGAAGAATTTACAGAGTCCATCAGTAAAGCAGTGAAAAACGAGGACTTTTCAAGAATTATATCCGTTATCAACACTCATGTCTTAGTGTGAAACTACATCAAAATGGTTGGAGTGGAATGTAAATCTCATCTCAATTGTGCCTGAGCAAATCTATGATTTATAATAATGACTAATTTTACTAATTTCCAGCAAAACTGAAACCCTCTCGTCTCTAATCACAATTTGCAGTAAACCTACTGGTATAGTTTCACAACATATATTCTTGGGGACAATTTATGTGCCGTTGACGAGAGTGGTTTGCAAAACAATATAATTAAGAGAGTGGTACAAAAACAGAAGTGTAGGTCTTGACTGCAGTGGAAAAAACACACATGATATAGAAAGAGGTCAGATAAGTAAGGGCATTTCAAAGACCATAGTAGATAAAACGGCAGACCTGATAAGGCCTGCGTGGATCTAACAGAAAATCATATAGCATATTGGCAGACGTTTTTTTAAATACTTTTATATGGGACAAGATGAATGGGGAAAAGTATCACTGGCATTAAAAGTTTACAAATACATGTGTACAGATAAATGCCCATCCTAAAATATTTTCCAACCATATACCTCATAAACCATCATTTCTTTACACAGTTGATCCTCAACAGAAGCTACAGATCCCTCTCCCTCCTCATCACCCACGAGAACTTCTTCACTGCTACCACTGTTAATCCCAGCCTTTCCACCTTCAGCCAAGGCTTCCACCAGCGTATATGTAACGTCGCCAGAATCTTGGGCTAATTCTGCTATAATTCCCTATTATAAGAAATTACAAACAAAAAAAAAACTCATATGGGCAATCGCTTGACAATTGTTAAAAAATAAACTCGTTTCATTTTAATGATTTTGTGAATGGTAAACAAAAGGAGAAGGTCAAGTAATCTGAAATAGAACAGATGTGCAAAGTGGCAACCGTTCTCAATAAGAAAAGAACAGCATGCAACGAAAAACCTAAAACCATAGTTATGTTCAATAACCTTGCTTATCCAAAAATTAATTCTTCGACTTAATACATCTTCTGGAACACCAACAGCAACAGCAAGACTCTTGGGAGTCCAACTAAAAGCACAAAAGACATTATCAACAGATAATTAATGAAACCCTGAAATCATAACTAAGGATATAGAAAAATTGATAAAAAGCCTTTCACTACTCTGTCACCTTTTTTGATCCTGAAACAGACTGATGATGGAAGCTTGAAGAGGTGTGACAACAAAAGGCAGAGTTCTATCTTCAAACTGCAACTCCAACTGAAAGAGCAAAAACAGATACATAGTAAATGAGCAAGGTGAGAGAGAAACTAAGAGATATCTATCTATCGATACACATTTCAAATAGTTAGGATTATCATCATCGTAGGGGCAAGGGAGACCAAGGTCTCCAGATTCTTTGAAAAAAATTTTAAGCTGTTGATTTCTCACCATTGCTCACTAATAGCAAGTAAAATGGCTTGGTAAAGCATATTAATAGAATTTTAGGCATCTCAGGTTCCAAATAGCCAACAAATGCTACTTGAAAGACCAAGTTAACAGCTGAAAAGTATATTGCAATGAAAAGAAGGAACTAACCTTGACAGTACCAAGATTTTTCTTCCAAAGGAGTTTACGAGGGGTTTTGATTTCATTATACGTATTAGCATAATCATTTAGAAGCTGGTCCACTGGTCCAGGTATTTTTAGTGCTTCATCCTGCAATAAGTGCATCATTCACAGGGGACATATTATTGTTCCACGAACTACAAGAAAATAGGTTCAACAGACTGAATAGATTTGATGGGATTACAGGTGCAGAAACAAAATTGATACTACTAATTAGCGTCACCTCGGAACCCTAGGTAGAGTTCTATACCTCGGGACCCAATGTGGAATTCCTCTTACAAGTACTGCTAATAACTTACCACCTTGACCCCTTTGGTCACCTCGGGATCTCGAGCTGAGAGTAACATATCCTCATTTCCCAAAGGCAGGACACGTGATTTCGTTTCTGTAACGACCCCACATGAACTTGGCCCTCTTGGATGAACTTATGATTACTGACAAGTACGGTAGAAACCATCCCTAGTAGGTGGAAGGAAAGACCAGCTCGATAATTGAAGACAAGTCCATCCCGACCTCCCGACCTGATACGTGTTGGCTGAGCGAAATTTGGTTACATCAAAAATCTTTAAGAGGGCGGAGTGTGTCCAATGCATTTGGTTTCTATCTAAAACATCTAAGGGAATTTGACCATAGAGGGAATATGTTAGGAGCTTTAAACTTTGGTTCTCTGTTCAAAGCTCCTAATATTTTGGGAAGAACATATGTTTTTAAGATACTAGCATCATGTTTTATTATGATTTATTGAAGAAGAGGTCCCTCAACTAAATCAACCTACGGCAAGCTCACTTAGTAACAGCAGACAAACATCTGCCCAGTATTAAACACTAATTTAGTCTCAGTTGGAATAATATTTTACTCAACTGCATGTTCTCCAATAGAGCAAGTATTGACAAATAAAAAATGAAATCTAGCATCCTCAACATTATTACGAAACAATATTTTTAATTCTGTCAACAGATTGTGAATGATGTGTCTGACCTAATAAAGTCTGACATGGTTTGGATACCTGGATAGATGGCCAGAAATTTGACGAAATGATGGTACAGTTGAGGTTATTCATGGACAACTCCTGCTCTCCCACGTCAGCAACTACATTTTAGAAGCACGTCCTTAGATCAAATTCTAGGAATATAACATACCATTCATATAATATATCCAGGAGTATACATATGAAACATTATGCAATCCAGATTCAGAGGTATATATAAGAGAGCTTAAAACCTGGTTCAGATTGTTGTTTAATTGTAGCTTTTATATTTGTGTTGGTCCTTTTGGAATCGATAAGATCATTGAGCATTATTTCACACCTCTGCATGCTGCTCTCCCCAAAATGAATCTGCATTCCATGACAGAACCACAAGAGTAGCTGTATAAGAGACAAAATAAACTTTCAAAGTAGGAAAAAATGTAAACAATGGTATGAACCACCTTGAGAAGTTCCAGTGTTCGAATCTCTGAATCAATTTCATAATCGGATTTATTTAGAAGCTTCTCAGCCAACATTACACGATATTCATTAACCAGCTGATCCTTCGAACCAATTATCCCAACAATCATACCAAGAATGTCAACCTTCCTCCGATGGCTACCACCTTTTAAGGGCTCTGCCTCCACTGGATCAGGCTCCCAACTTAAATGACATACGATCAAAGCAGTGTGTCAAGAATATAATTGGAAAGAAAAAACTGGCTACCACTTTCTTATCCTAAGGCCTAATACAGCACTCACTTGATCAGCTGTCTAAAGGGATATACCACTGTATTTTCTCTTGTTAGTAGGTTACCTTTGTGCATTTATCCATGCTTGCTTGTCATCAATGTTAAAATCATCATCAACACTAGTATTCTCTTGCTTTTCTTCATCTCTATTCAACTCTTCAAGAAGGCTGTCTCCAGTACTTCCTGATCCACTTGGATTTCCACCAGTCCCATCTGTTAACATTGTCAAAATGCACTTAATGGTATCCTTCCTCCCCCTTAAGTATTCTCTTATTGGTTCACCGACAGCTTCAAGGAAAACACCGGCTGGATCAATTGTTCGAAGGGCTTTGATAGTTGAAACGTATTGGTGCAGTATGTCATTGGTAGAGGCACCGGCAGTAAGTAATCGATATTTTAGAGAAGCAATGAAAGAATCAACAAGCTTTGAATGCTGCCCTGTGTATTCAAGACATTGTTTTAAGTCTTCAATAGAAGGGGAACTGGAACAATAGAAAACAGACGTTAAAAAGCATGGATGAGAAAATTTTACAGAAATTGCAGTTGCAAGATACTAGATAAAATTTTTTTTGCTAAATAGAAACTTACATTGTACTGCTCCTCTTTATTTACATTCTACTAATTTATGAAACCTCATCGTCAGAATTGCTAATCGTAACAAATCGCATAACCTCTATTTAACACTTACCACCCAAATGTTAATTAATGTCTAAACAAACCAATTGCTCTGAACAAAACTACTGCCTGCTAACTTCGATGATGATAGAAAACCATGACAAAGTACAAAATCAAATTATGGCCAAGAAAATTTATTGTGCAATAGAGGAAAATTTACCTGTCTGGATAATCCACGATAATTTCAAAAAGCTTGGAAATTCTTAGATCTTGTAGTGTTTCGTATGCGAAATACTCTAAGCGAAGCTGCCATCGAATAAGTTCTTCAGGAGGAGGTCCAGATCCAAAAAATCTAGAAGATGGATGAGTGGCCAAAGGGGATTTCAGACCAGCTTGGCTTTCATAACTTTTAGAGTCGCCAAGATAAGAAAGAAGGGCATGCAAAAAGTGAAGGGGCACAGCCTGCAAATTATAACTCGCTATTTGAGTTGTTACATGTTGAACAATGATTTTTTTATTTCAGAACTAGTGCAGTGACAAATTCTAAAGCACATAACAAACTTATGGCAAGATAATGTTGATTCTAACCGGGTATGTGAGAACTAAAGCAGTATCAGTTATAATGAACTACCTGGATCCATGCTTTAATGGAATCTATCACAGAAAACCTAAATTCATCACCAGCCAGATCATGTACTTGGGTCTGTCCAGAAAACAGCAGCAAAACAATTGGAATTAGAATAATCATTACAAGCAGAAACATAAACATAGGAGATCATGAGAGGTTCTATTAAGATGCTGCAATTTATAAGATACTACAATTCATATATGTCGTCACTATCAACGATTGGATAGAGTATTTAGATCTTCAAAAGCAGAAGAGAGTAGCATCGCTTCGTACAGGTACATCATTAGAGTATTGTGAAGGAATTTCTTTTGCTAATCAATATTGTGACTACACACATACAACCTTTAGTAGAAGAAATATAGCTGACGCATAGGCATCCTCAGCCATTGAAGTGAAGCCAAGACTCCTGAGATCACGAACAACCACAGCAACGTTCTTCACAAAATCATTGCTTCCCAAAATATTTTCATGCAGATGAGTTTCATCACTATCATTTATCCCTGGTTTGAGGTCCAGGTCCATTCCATCATACACCTCAAATTCACCATCGCCTATGGCTGTCATTGCACTTAACTCTTCTAATCTTCCTTTAAAGTACCAGTGAAGTACATCTATGAATATAAATAACAGAATAAAAAAATTAATAACATAAAATATCGTTTTTCTTCTTATGTCACTATATTTATACGAATTAGTCGTCATTTAAATTAAGAAGTTAGAATATCTTAAGTACATATAAGAATATAGGTTAAAATATCTCTAAGCTCCATTGGCCATTTTAGAAATTCCTCATAGCCGTCATGGCAGAAAAACTGTTTTATTGGTCTTGATACATGTATAAATTCGTACCTGAGAAATGTCGAGGAAGACTGGACATCAGGACAGAAGACACAGTTAACTGATACTTTGAGAGCAGGTGATTTCTCACAACATCAGGAGTTTGATCCACTGACTTGCTTTCTCTGCCTGTCTCTAAAGCATGAATAAAAAATTGCAAGCACTTCTCCTGGTATTGTTTTTCAGATGATATGTTTTCCAAAGCACTATGCAATACTTCCTGCATCCTGCCTCGCTGATCCTGTTTCAATAATAGTCAAAACCAGATTGCCCGAAACACGAAAAAGGAGTTGGTTAAACGTATCCTTTAACAACACTAATACGACGTCAGAACATACTAGCCTTTATCCAAGTAAATGAGTTAATTATAAAGATCCTCCTATGCTGTTGTTTTCTAGTCTCTATTGTTTCCCCATCAATATATAAATTAATTTCATCCTCTTGAGAGCTTTTGTCATTAATCTTGAAATACGTACACAACCATCATTTAAAACAGACGCATAAAAAAGAAAAGAAGCAAAGTAAGAGATCACTGACATATACCGGATCATCAATATTTATTGCAGCAAAGTCTCTGTAGGCATCAAATTGCATCCAGAACCTTAATGCCCCCTTCTTCTCAAAGTTTCCCTAGTAAGAACAAAAAAAAAAAGAAAGAAAAAACAAAAGAAAGAGAGAAAAAGATTCACGTGTCAGCATGGTTTATTGAAGGATTTTTAAATGGGTGAACAAAATCGAGGATACAAAACTGTAGGACCGTAAATCGTCAAGTTATTAGCAAGAATATTTTACATCGTAATCTTCCTAATTGCCCCGCCAATGTGTCAGTCTAATATTTATCGAGGATGAATATTTATCATCCATGGATTTAGAATACGAACAATACGAATTCAGCAACCTTCGTCTCAACTATTAACATGAATTACAGAAAAGCTTAAATATTTGTCTCGTTTCACAGCTGATAAGAGCCACACACTACAATTTCCATAATTGAACATAACAACTCAGCAGGTAAATCCAAGAGAGAGAAAAAAATAGCATTTCCATATCAAAATAAGAAGATAAATTACAAAAGTAAAATTAACGCATAAGCAAAAAAGAGTCACCAACCTCCATTGTACAAAAGAAGTGCTCCACGACCAGTGACTCCAGTCCAATTCTGCAGAGATTCCTCACATGTAAACCAAACTCAGAGGCATATGATAAATCACCAGCACCCATCAGAAGCTCCTCTGTTGCAGAGCAAAATGCGTTCCAGCTATTCGACATTTCATCGATTGAATTTTTACTGAGTGAATCTAGAATAGCAAAATTACAAACAGACGATGCTGAATCCAACCTCAACTCCATTTCACGCCCAAAAACAAATTTAAAATAAAATGAAACCCTAAGTCGACAAACAAGAGCTCGATCAATTCGAATCCAGTGAATAATTTCCTAGATACGGAGCATATCAGTCGGTTTTCTGGATTGCGTGCTTGGGACAGTGTACATGAGTAAAATCTAACTAGAATTTGCCGCCATTTTTATCTTTAAACGCGAACTTCACTGAGAATAACGGATTGGTAAGTCACAATCCGAAGATGACTCGTGACTGTTTATTTTGATCTTGGGTCGGGTCAGGCTTTGAGAACAAAAGGCCCAGACCCACGATTTACGGCCTTATAACTAGAGTAGTATCTGGACTTTGGGAGGGCCAGAATACACCTCCATGGTTATCCCAATGTTTTCAAAGAATACTCTTTAGGAAAGAGTATCCCAATTTTATTTTAGTAAATAAACGAAACAGATGCAAATTTAATAATAAAAACTATTTAAATTTTAAGTGTACCTTCTTACTTCATAAAATTGTAATTGAAACATAAAATCATATTAAATATAATATTGTATGCCAATACTTCTTCGTAGTTCCTTTTACATCTATTTTTCATGAAGATCCACCCAGATCTAATCTGTTTGCCCTTCTGAATTTATCCAAAGACTGTTGTCCTTGCTTAGTCTGATCTGATCTGATCTGTTCTAAAGACTACGTTGACCTTACTTAGCATGATTTGGTTTGTTGCATTACCTAAGCATGATCTGATCTAATAGCCTCTGAGCTGATTTTTGTCTTCACCAAAAATAAAAATATTTTCCCAATAACTTCCCCCCTTTTATGGGGTCTTTCATTGTATTATCTGCTCTTTCAATTTTTGAGAACGAGGAGTTCATGGTTGCATCAGAGTTTGGGAGGTGCACACTCGAGGAAAACAAGTTGAAGGGGTTTTAGTTCTATGTTAATTTTCATCTTTCGATGACAGCGGCTTTTTACGAGGAGAGTTTGATTGCTTTGAATAATATAATTCTTGAGTGATTTCTGTGCTAGGATCTCAAAGATTAATTTGTTTTGGGACTTCTAGCTAGCTAATGCACCTTGTTATCATTATGATTATTGTTTTACTTATTTTAATCCATTGAAAAATCTCGTTAACATGAATAAATTCTTATGGAAATTTAAGGTCGAAAGTCATGTCTAGATATAGATCAAAATACGCAAGCGTTCTGATATCACTTGTTAGGGCTGTAAAACACGGTTTAGAATTTAGAGGGGATGAATAAACTCTTTTTAAGAAACTTTTGTGTTTAAAACGATTGTGGGATTAACTCTATTAGGAGCTAATTCCTATACTCAAACTGATCTCCTCTTTTGTGAAATAAATAAATTATGTGGAAAGATCACAACCGAGCAGTTGAACTAAAAAAGCGATGCATGCACACTAAATAGTAGAAACAAATAAGAGATCCGAATTTGTTTATGGAAGTTCAAAGCAACATTTCTACGTCTCTCCTTCTTCCAAATTGGAAGGATTTTCATTAGAAGGCTTTGATGTAGAATATACAGTATCCTAATCCGTTCAGTCAGACAACACCCGATCTGAACTCCTAGTCTCACTCCACAAACAGCTCGCAGGCTATGAAATCTCAAATGTAGCATGCAGGCTGTGAAAGTAAAGTGAGAAAGGCTTTTTGGTAATGTAATTTATTTGGTACAAAGCCTATAGTAAGCAAAAATACTTTACAAAATATTTAAATAGAAACAATGAAAAACAATCTTCTAGAAAGGAAAAATTCGCAGTGGAGTTGCATTGCTCAGATTGCCTTTACGTTATAAAAGCATCTCTCCTTATCTCCTGCGTTTGTTCTTCCTATTATACTTGAGGATTCAAATGGTAATAAATGTTACTGCTAGACTCATTTTGAATCCTTTTCCATATATTTAACGGGCATTTAATGATCGTTTTTTGATCGTACAAGTCCATAAATGTTTCTCCAAATAGCCAATATCGCATACTAACACATTTGATATTATTCTGAAGAGCATATATGTCACACACCTTTAGTCAAGTCATTGCCTCAAAGATTGCTCTGTTCAACCCTTGTTCTGATCTGATCTGGGCTTGATATGATCTACGAAGCTCCACTGACTCTATTATGCTCTTGAACTGATTTGAAGCTCCATTCCGATCAGACCCGTTCCGTCGAAGCTTCTAAGCTGATCTGTTCTCTTCTAACTTGTTCCAGGGCTTGAAGACATTTGTGGAACCTGCTATGATTTGTATCATCTTCTCATGAAGCTCCACCCAGATCTAATCTGCTCGCCCTTCTGAATTTATCCAAAGACTAAGTTGTCCTTTCTTAGTCTGATCTGATCTGATCTGTTCTAAAGACTACGTTGACCTTACTTAGCATGATTTGGTTTGTTGCATTACCTAAGCATGATCTGATCTGATAGCCTCTGAGCTGATTTTTGTCTTCACCAAAACTAAAACATTTTCCCAATAATTTCCCCCTTTTTGGTGATGACAAAAATTAGTACAGAGAAAGAATTTATCTGATTTGAACTGTTGTCTAAGCTTCTCTTCAGCTAGCTATCATCAGACAAACCAAGATCTATATCACTAGATGCAATAGCACTAAGAGTCCCTTTGTATATCGTTGCAATGACACAAGGTAGCATTATTCTCAGTAGAAACAACACTAGAGAGATGCTTTGACAATAAGCTCTTGTAATCTCGATATACTCCTGTTCTTGCTTCTTTCGATTCCTATGATCAACTGATAAGAAATACAAGAACGGAACAGAAGCTTGTATGTGTATTATTCATGACACTTTCCTGAGATGAATTGAGGAGAATCAAATCTCTTGTCGATGGTACAAGTACGTCAACCTTACAAGCCATGATCTGCATCATTATCCTTTGCTCCATACCACAGTTCACTCTTACTCTCATCCTCGGAAGAACAAGTTGTTTTAAAGTAAAACGATATCAGTCAGTTTACTTATGCTTGCATCTACAACCTGTACACTCAGACTAGACTCATGATTCCTACATGAAGTCCTAATCTGGCTTCTGGGTGAGTTCTGAAATCCCAATATGGTTTTTGTATAAGCACAGGTTTGTACAAATTCTCCATTTGTACAAAAGAATGAACGAATGGAACTATACAATTGTATATATTGAATCTGTATCTATATCTCTGTATCTCTGTATCTGTACAAGATCTGGATCTATTCACAAAATTATCAACGCCAACTATACATAAAAAAAATGAATTAGATGGAGCCTTTACCTCCTTTTTCTACTACTTTCCCTCTTTACGACATCACCACTCTTCAAGAACGCTACAATCTCAGCCACTCAACAGCTGAATGTAGCCAATCCATCAGAGAGCTCCTGTTTGGTAGTATTCAGATCTTTACCCAAAGTGGCCACACTCAAGATCAAGTGATTCTTAAATCTCAACCAATCAACCTTATTGTACAGTTGTTGGACTAGCAAACTTTGCACACCTCCCTGAATACTATCCATCGTTTTCAATAAGGTTTGGACTTCTGCGTCCAGATCAGATACCGGGGTAGTTGTAACTGTAGGGATCATAGATAAATCTATGTTGCCTTCAGACCTAGACACAGATGCGTCCAGATTTGATCCTGATTCTTCATCATTCGGTACACTTGTAGCAGCAGGTGCTAAAGTCCTAGTACTCTATACAATATCATGTTCGTCATCATATATGGACCCATCAAGATAATGAAAGCCAATACAGCATTTATCAGATGGGGCTCCTCACATGCTTGAGAAACCAAGATGCGAGTGGATGGCCGTAGACAAAATAAAAGCAAACCTGAGAAACGTGGCCAAGGACATACTATACAAGACTCTGAATAAATAAATATTCAGCAAAATCAGAACATGTAAAATGGCCAAGGAGATCTGGGAAAAGCTGACCCGAGCAGACGAAGGAGAAAAATGGAATGGAGGTTCTGTGAATTTGATAGTCATTTATCTCTTAATATCTGTAAATGGGCAAAATTAGTAGCACTGGTTTAGTTTTGAAAAATACAGTGCTCTATCAATTTTTATCCAAATCTTTTTTATCTGCAGAAGTTTAATTTGTGCTATAAAATGTTTTAAAAGCTTTATGTAGCATATGATCATTTCTAAAACTCATCTCGTGCATTTTTTTTCTAAACTATCGTTCCTACAAAATGTTTTGTTTTCAAAACTGAAAATCCCTTGTCCGTTTCAAGGAGAGATTTGATTTTAAATATTCAGGGGGAGAAAATATTTCTTAACCTTTTTTATTCACATAAAAATGGGGAGAAATATTGTGAAAATTGTTTATTATTACTTCTATTTATCCAAGTTTTGTGTTAATAAAAAATGGGGATATTTGTGGAACTAGGAAATAGATCAAATCTTAATTTAATGAACACAAAACTTGTTAATTTGTTTCTAACAGTTTACGTGAGTGCGCAGGTACCAGATCAGGTCTGAGCTGAGCTGAGAGCTGAAAAAATGTACGGTATAAATGAATACCTGAGCTCAGTTGAGAAGAAGCGAAGATCAGTTCAAAGTTGAGAAGAGCAGATCAGTTCAGAATAAGATCAGTTCAGATAGCAGAATAGTTCATAACAGCGAATCAGCTCAGACCATAATCGGTTCGGATCAGTTGAAGCGCAAAGCAGATCAGTTGAGTTAAGAAAAATAGATCAGATGAGTTCAGTTGAGATTAGATCATTAATTCAGAACAGAGCACGGTAGTTCAGATCATATGAGAGCATATCAGAACATAAGAGAATAGAATATAGCGGCTCAGAGATAAGCGGATCAGATCAGATGAGATCCAGAGCAGCTCAGATAAGTTCACATACGAAGAGCAAAGTGTAACAGAGCAAAGTAGAATAAATAATAGCAGAGCAGTTTAACAGCACAGAACAAAGTCCGTATCATATTAGTTTAGAGGATCAACTCAAAAGGACATATTTTAATGAGAGCTGAAAAGAAGAAGTTCAAATGATTTATTCAGATACGTCAATATCAGTTCAAAAGCAGTACAAAGATAATAAATAGCCTCACCTAGTACTGTACGATGAAAGGACGATAAGGGCAGAAACTTTTCATAAGATTTTCAATGGCCATAATCTTGTGTCCGACGTTCAAATCAGATCAGAGACTATATATACCAGCTGAACTGAAGAGGGAGAAAAACTCTAAAATGTTGTCGATGATATGGTGAGAGACTCTTAGCTGTGTGTGTACAATGAGTGCAAGTTCGGTCCATAACAAAATATCAAATTGTGCACTAGCAGCATACGTCATCGTTGAGCTGAAATGAATGTCACGAAGAAGACGACAGTATGTGAAAATACAATTGAGAGAATACATTGTATCAAATTACATTCTCACACACACACATTCACTCACAAATATGAGAGCTGAGGGAATAGATTGGAGTGAATGTAAATAAAATCAAATCAATTCTGTCTTGGCACGAAGGCACTAAACTTAGTATATGTAGCCTTTCTGAGAGACATTAAACAAATTAACAGAGTTGAAGTCTATGAGTTCAGCTTGGGCAGTGTGGTAAGTCCCAACTAAGTGGAGTTGTACATATCGTGTATAAATCAAAATCTTCTAGTAGAACCTTCCAGTTTGGAAGAATGAGAGACGTAGAAGCGGTGACTTCTAATTTTCATAAACAAAATTCTGCTTTCTAAGTAATTTTTTTCCTGCTTATTTGAACTGCATACATGTTTTCCAAACGGTTTTAATCAATTTCAGGAGTACTTCGGGTTATTTCCACATGGTTTTATCAGATCAGACCCGATGCACTCTCGGTGTTCAAAACCTTTCAAGAACCGGAGTTACTGCAACTCCACGAGAAGAGAATAAACTGTTGAGTTAAGCGTGCATGGGCAAAAGCAGTACTGGAATGGGTGACCTCCTGGGAAGTTCTCATACGTCAAGCTGCTGACGTTGCGCCGCTTGATCTGGTTGACCATGTGGACAGTAAAAGTGTGATACAATATCTTAACGAGTAATACTATCTCTGCTGGGGATAGGTCCGACGGTAAGATAATGGTAAGACTGATCTCTAAGGGAATTGAGACAGCACCAGCAGTTAGACATACACCTCCTCGGACTCATGGGCCTAACAGCCCAACCCTAATGCACATAATAGGTGCACCCTATACTGTAACATTATAAGAAAATAAAGTTGCACCTTGGCTAATAGCTATAGCTTTTGGCCTAGTCGTAAGCACTTGATCTTATCAAGTGGTATCAGAGCAGGTTATTCTTGAAGAGCATTTTAACTTGAAAATTTTTTAAAGATTTAAAAATGTTTTCATCTCTGATAACTTTTATTCCAAATTGTTTTTTTTTTCTACGAAAAAATCTCTCTGTGCTACTTTGGTTTTTAATTTTTTAAAATATTTTCGAGCTCATTTTATAAAGATAGGGGGAGTAATGATTATTGAATTGTAGAGCAATTTTTTGAAATAAAATTGCAGCAATATATGTTCTGACGAGCTGACACAGATGGCGCGAGATCTGTGTGGACGCCAAGATCTCTAATTTTGGTTGTGCTAAAATTAGAGAAAAATAAAATAGATTCTGTAAGTTGAATCTTCAATTATTCCTCTAATCTGAATAGATGAGTATTTTCAGTAGCATATGATCGCTTTTAAAAATTCGTATTTTGCATGCTGTTTTTCTCCAAACTGTCATCCCTGCCAAATGTTTTCCTTTCAAAACTGAAAAACCCCGTGTTGTGTTAAGGGGGAGATTTGTTTTAATTATTCTAAGGGAGACAAGATTTCGAACACTTTTTTATTCCCACAAAAAAGGGGAGAAATATTTTGAAATTTCGTTTCTATTTGCATTCTTATTTTCCAGGTTTTGTGTTAATAAAAAATGGGGAGATTATTGGATCTACGTAACAGATCATATCTTAATTTTGATAAACAAAAAACTTGTTGTTATGATTCTAACGATTTAATTAAGTGCGCAGGTCTAAGCTGTTGCAGATCAGACATGAGCTGAAGAAACGACTGTAGCAGATCAGATTAGGGTCGAGCTGAAAGCGAAGAGCTGAGTGCTATTGAGAAGATGTCCAAGCTGATCCAGTAGGGGACGCCCAAACTAGTCCAATAGAGGACATCCAAGCTGATCCAGTAGGGGACGCCCAAACTAGTCCAATAGAGGACATCCAAGCTGATCCAGCTTAGAGCGAAGATCAGCATAGAAGAAACCAGTTCAGAGCAGGTATCATCTCGGGAGAGAAGCATTCAGTTCAGAGATCAAGTATAGATCAGAGTTTAGCTTATAGGTTCAGACTAGAACAGATGAACAATATTCGATTCAGAGATCAGCTTAGAGCACTACAAGACAGAACAGGTCAGAATCAGATCATATTAGAAGCACAGTAGAATCAGATAAGCTTAGAGAAGAGGTTTAGATCATCTTAGAGCTTAGAACATATCAGATCGGGTAATCAGCTCAGATAAGAAGCTCAAACAGAATCAGCAAAGTATATATCAGTTCAGAATGAACAGCTCAGAGCAGATCCGTTTAGAATAGCTGAAAACGCCTAAGCTGGAACACAACAGAATAGAGAGAAACGAACGGATCAGCTTAGATCTTAACAGAATATATCAACTCAGGAAAGAACAGAACAGAAAAAAACAAATAGAATCAGCAGAGAGTCGATCGGCTTAGAGCAGATAAGCATTTTAGATGAGAAGCACATAAACGGATTAGAGCTGAAAGAGGAAGAACAGAATAGGCAGATTAGATCTGAGCAGGCTTCATATCAGATCAGCTCGCAGCGAACAGAATCAACTTAGAGCATAATAGAGCAGATGATGAACAAGAGCAGCTTAGAAAAGAAGCGCAGAAACATCTTAAGAGCAGAAAGACTCAGATTAGAACAGTTTAGAGCAGATCAGCTCATAGCAGCTTAGAGAAGAGAAGATCAGATCAGGAGCTTCATGAAAGATCAGCTCAGAAGAATTAGTTTGTACAAGCTTTATTCAGAATACTAGAATACAATCTAATTTGTCTGATCGAGACATTTTCAAAGTCAACAAAGATACATATGCACAGAGGCTATATACATCAAGTGACGATGAACAGAGAAGCAAGATAGACGCACGAGAGAGAAGTAGAGAGCAAGTGCATATGCAATAGTCGAGAGCTTGTATACTCAGGTGGCAGCTTGTGTACAAGTTGAGCTGGTGCACAGCCGAGAGCTTAAACGCAGAATATATAGTCGACTGCATAATTTGGGAAGAAGATGAAGATATCAGCTTTTGAAGAAGCACTTCCCAGTGTGTGAGAAAACACAAGAGATAGTGAACTTACACTGTAAAATCTCACACACACACATTCACTCACATATTGAGAGATGAGCGAAACTTGTTAGAGAATGTGAAATCAAACAAACACAAATCATTTTAAGCTTTCTCACATAGACGTTAAGAAAGTGAACAAAGTCACACAGCCTGCGATCTAATGTGTAGTAGAGGGTCTAGGAGTCTCAGATTTAGACATTGGGTAACTCCCAGCTAAGGTAGGTCTGTACAGATTGCTGTAGATCAAAGTCTTCTAGTGAATCCTTCCAGCAATGAAAAAAGGGGAGACGTAGGATATTGAGGTCCAAACTTCCAGAAACAAATTCGCAGCGTACTGTTTTCTTTACAGCTTTTTGCATAGCATACATATTTCAAAACTGTTCTTTAAGCTTTCAATTTTCAATAGTATTTCGGGTTTTTTTCACATGATTTTCTATCATAATCGATCTACTTCTCGGTTCTAAAACCTTTCAAGAACCATAGTTGTTGCAGCTCATGAACCATCTGTTCATCATGCAGCGCTGCTGCGTGCTGTCTCAGCTTAGGCGTGATTTGCTTGTGTGCTGTTCTTTTAAAACCCTTTATAAAAGAATGCAATCTATTTTTTTTATCCATGAATTGGTAAGATCTGTGAGAGCTCCCAAATACCAGTTAATTCAGATCGTGTGCAGCTGTGCTCCGTGCTGAAACAGCATAGGCGTGATCTGAAAAGATCACGCGCGTGATCTGCAATCCATCGATACTATCAAGTGGTATCACAGCGAGGTCAGGGGTTCGAGTCTCCCAAGAAGCATTTTCTATACTTATTGGGGGATTTTTGAGTTAGTGTTCATCGGTGAGAGCAGTATTGGGATGGGTGACCTCCTGGGAAGTTTCTCGTACGTCAAGCTGCTGACGTTGCGCCGCTTGATCTGGTTGGCCATGTGGGCAGTAAAATTGTGATGCCAGATCTTAACGGATAATACTATTTCTATTGAGGAAATGGCCGATGTTAGGATAAGGGTAAAACTGATCTCTAAAGGAATTGAGACAGCACCAGCAGTTAGACATGCACTCTCCTTGGACTCATGGGCTTAACTGTTAGAGTAGGTGCCCAACTAGCCAACTTGTGGCGTGTGGGTTCTTGTTGACGCTATGTAAAACGATCTTTATTTATAAAATTCGCATTCTTTTATGGCATTCTTTATATTCATTATTATGATTACAATTGTTGGATAAAGACCTTGAATGCACTATAGTGTATGTTAGATGTGATAGTTGATTTGATGGCTATCATGAAATATATCTAATATTCACTGTCTATTCTAAACCTGTTTCTAGTCAATTGGACCGTCCAAAAGAGGATAAGGGCCGCCCGAGCTTGAGACTAGCATCTGCGATGTGAAGTACCACGTTTCATTGGTAGGGAACATAGTGATGTTCTGAGCATGCAGATGGATAGTGACCTGGTGATCTATCGAACTACCCTCGTTCGGACTTTCCAAGTGGTTACCATTTGTCGAGTGGATTAAGTCCGAGGTCTTGGTTTTACAGATTAGCCCGTGATGTTCTGAGCATGCAGATGGATAGTGACCTGGTGATCTATCGAACTACCCTCGTTCGGACTTTCCAAGTGGTTACCATTTGTCGAGTGGATTAAGTCCGAGGTCTTGGTTTTACAGATTAGCCCTCATTACTCGAAACGTCATTGAGACTCTACATGATAGGTGCCTCAATTTGACACGTTTACCGACTCAGTTGGGGTCATCAGGTGGCGGGGTTGGGTGAGGTCCCGATGCATGTAGGAGTCGATGCTTCGTTGTCGAGGATTCACCACTCGCCCTTGTGCGTGGATATCCTATGCTATCTGAGGAGATAATAGTGTGATAAATCTCTGGCCAGAGTACTAGATGTGTTTTGGATAAATGGGTTTACCTAGTAACATATGCGATGTCACTATATGATCTCCAAGATATATGCATGGTTATTGGATCTCTAGCGACTCTCGATTTACCATGGTCATTGATCTGATCAGGATATTTGAGTTGAAAGGATCGTACTGTACGCTAACCATGACCGACTGGTTCTTGCAGGCACTATCAGTGATACCTAGGGGATCATGGGGCGATGTTGCTAGACGCTTTACCATGATCCGTGGATTAGTCCGAAAATATAGTTTCGGAGTCACAAATGTTTTGTGCCCACGGCTAACTGTATCCTTGAACCATTGAGGGTCACACAAGTACTGGTTTCTCAATTCCCGTACGGAAATTAAGCTCAATTTGTTGAGTATAGTAGGAGGAAGGATGGAAGTGTGACTTCCTAAAATTAAATAGGGTGGAAATGCAATTTCCTTAAGCTTGGGTATTCATTTAGAACACAAGATTTGATGCAATTCAGGCAGAATGGTGTATTGACAGATCCGAGCCAAGGCTCTGATACCACTGTTGGTGCAGCGATGGATCCGGATCCCGCTCCCGGGACACAGCGGAAGAATTAAAAATTGGAGCCCGAGAACGGTCAATACACCTATATAATAATTAATAACATTCATAGAATGTTTAGAATATACCTTGATGGTGTCTAGGCGCCTGGCTTCGACCAATTCCACGGGGAAATTGGCACTTCAACGGTTGAACAGCTACGGCCTCCTAATCCTGTCCACGACCGGAATCTCACAAGTCAACATGGGTCAAATCGTGATTTCCCGATGTTGAGGGGAAAAACGGTCATTTTGCACTGGGGTTCTGAAAAATGGTTTTTTAGATCATAGTATTCAGTTTCGGAAACTGAGTCGATCGGTCTGATCTGATTGGCAATCGGAGTTACGATGAAGTCACGGTGATAGGGATGAACCGAATGTTCCTTCGTTGGACCCGGGCCCGTTGGGCCGGTCCAATCCTATTACTTGTCTATTTAATATAGACTTGATTAGACTTAATCATACACTTGATACACAACATTAACCCTAACCCTAAGCATCAAGCGCCGCCCCCTTCCTCTCCTCAAAAGCGCGCCGCCGTCGCTCGCCGTCGCCGCTCGTCGGAAAATTATTTCCGGCCAATCTTGACGAGGAGAATCCGTCCGCACAGATCTCGTCAGGCCTTCTAGTTCAGGCTGACAAAGGAATCCCGTCTCCGGTCATGGACCTGATTGACGATATCTACCGCCGCCTACCGTGAAGTGCCGTTTTCTTTACGAAACCGGCTTCCGCTGCCTCGCCGGGAGGCGTGATCCGGATCCGCCGTGGCTACCCAACAGTGGTATCAGAGCCAAGGTTTTTGGATCTGATCAATACATATTGCCATATTGTATCTAACGTCTCAATTTTCAGATTGAAATCATCAAAATTTTGAACCACGGCCACGCCGCCTCCGCGTGCGGCAGCTCCCCTCCCCGCGTTCCTATGCGCGCGCATCGCATGCGCAAAGCGGCCGGCCGGCATCGCTAGCTTCACTCACTCGTTACGTGATCGATGGCTGCTGCCCGGTGCAAGGTTGCACGACGAAAGGTGGCTGGACGCGCAAATCATTGCGCGATGTCGAGCGCCGCCTCGCGCGAAGATCGCGCACGTCGCGCGGCCGATCGCCGCTGTTGCACGCAAGCGTTGCGCAATCCATCGCCGGGCGATGGCTCAATGGTTGCGGGACGTTGCGCAGGAGGCGCACTGCTGCTGCGTCGATTGTGCGACGATGGCTTGGCGCTGAGCGCCGCTGTTGGCGCGGCCGTGCGTCGCGCTTGGCGCGACGTCGCGCGCGGCTGCCGTGCGAATTTTTCGTGCGGCGCCGCCGCCGGCGGTCGCCGCTCCGGGGAAGCTCCGGCGATGTCGTGACTGCTGAATTCTTCTAGGGTTTTGTTCGGGCCTGTCCCGGGCAGCCCGTGAAGTTTTCGGGCCGATATTCGATGTCGGGCCCGTTTTGGTCGATTTTGAAATTTTGAGATTTTCGGGCCTAAAATTGTTTTAAACCCAATTTGATACAATTAAAAATTAAAAAATACGATTTTAATTTTGAAATATGATTTTATAAATTAAATATGATTTTGTTGATTTAAATTTGATTTTATCGACAAAATACGATTTTATTTATAAAATACGATTTCGAAATTAGAATATGATTTTGTGGATAAATAATAGGATTATTTAATTTATGCATGTTAATTAGATTATCTGCATGATTGGGATGATCGAGAGCCGTGCCCAATTTGTTAGGTGTATGTGATAGGTTTTTGTGATTCGGTTTGTAAATATTTTGATTATCAATTAAAGTCCTGTTTGTGGCCCGTTCCCACCCCTTGATAAACCACCCAAGTACTCATACATGAGGATTTGGGGATGTCCTGCTTACGTGAAGTTGACAGTGGGAGATAAGCTGGATACGAGATCCATCTTATGCTACTTCATTGGGTATCCATAGAATTCCATTGGATACTATTTCTACTATCCCAGTGAGACAAAAGTGTTTGTCTCTAGGAATGTCACCTTTATGGAAAGGGAATTTCTACTTGATAGAAAGGGCAAAATAGTAGAACTCAAAGAGTTTCGAGATCCAATCGAAGTATCAGGTGAGTCTCCTGCACCTACAGAGCCAATACCAGAAATGGTCGCACCTAGGAGATCCGAAAGGGTTCCTAGGGCTCCTGAGAGATATGGTTTTCTCCTTGAAGATGATCAAGGTGATGAAGTTGTTGGATCTGATCCAAGAACTTTCAAGGAGGCAATTTCCGATGCTGATTCTAATTTGTGGCTTGAAGCAATGCAGTCTGAGTTTGACTCAATGCATGCTAACCAAGTTTGGACTCTTGTTAACCCTCCCAAACGAATTGTTCCTATTGGGTGCAAATGGGTATACAAGAGGAAACTTGGGCCTGATGGTAAGGTAATGACCTACAAGGCACGATTGGTCGCGAAATATTACACTCAAAGGCAAGGTGTTGACTATGATGAAACCTTCTCGTCAGTCGCAATGTTCAAGTCAATTAGAATCTTGTTAGCCATAGCCGCATGGTACGACTATGAGATATGGCAAATGGATGTGAAAACTGCGTTCCTTAATGGAAGCATTAAGGAAGAGATCTATATGACGCAGCCTGAGGGTTTCACATCTGTTGGAAGCGAGCATAAGGTATGCAAGCTTCAGAGATCGATCTACGGTCTCAAACAAGCATCGCGAAGTTGGAACCTGAGATTCGATGAAACAATTAAGGAATTTGGTTTCATCAAGAATCTCGAGGAGCCATGTGTTTACAAGAAGGTAGTTAAAAGTGTTGTGACGTTCCTCGTACTTTATGTTGATGACATTCTACTCATTAGGAATGATATAGGAATGCTGCAGTCAACTAAAGTGTGGTTGTTTAGTAGATTTTCGATGAAGGACATGGGTGAAGCATCCTATATTCTTGGAATACAGATCTATCGGGATAGATCTAAACGGATGCTCGGACTCACCCAAGCTACCTACATCGATACCATACTTAAGAGGTGTTGGTCCGAAAATAGGATCAAAAAGATAGCCAGAGCTGATTTGACAAACAGTTAAAATTTTGCGCGCTGCTAATACACTGGAGCTGCAATAGCTCGATGTTCTTGAACAACTAAAATCACACGAGGAAGAGCACCGGAGACAGATCTGGTATGATTTAAAAATCATGCGGAAAATACCAGAACTGAATCCTATATTTTAAAACAACTCAAACAGATTTATGTACAACATAAATCTGTTCGAGACTTGCAAGTGCTTGTGTGCTAAACTGTATGCGATGCTAAGTAAATGCAAGTGCTGATTTCTGTTTATGCGTGCAATGCTAAGGTAAATATGCAATACTGAAAGCTTAAAGTAAATGGATCGATACACAGCATATTTGTTTCTGGAAGTTCGGACCTCAATGTCCTACATCTCCCCTTCTTCCACCTCGGAAGGTTCCACTAGAAGATTTGATCTTACAACTCGTGTACAGACTCAATCCCACAACCAGCAGCTGTGAGAACTCCTAGACTCCACAAATGCACACCAGCCTCAACTGTGTGACTGACTACATACACATGAGTTTTACGTCATCGTGCTTGGACGGGAACTGTTGAAGCGTTTTGAGATTCATTCACCAATGGATGTGAATGAATCTCTGTGTGTGAGATTGTTACAATGAAGCTCTCAACTCTCTGTTTCTCACACACTAGGGAAATGCTCTAACAAGCTAATTCTAGCTCCACTGTCAACTGCAATTAAGCTCTCTCACGAATGGTAATTGACAGCTTCACTTCAGATTCATTTTCCCTCTGTTGTTGTCTTCTATTGATTTTCTTTTCTGTGCAACAACAACTCTCTGATTTCACAACCTCTCGTCTCCCTTCTTCAATGGCGCTTCTCGAATATATAAGCTCTGTTCAAATTAATCCCGTTGGACACAAAATTCTTCCCGTTCAAAATTGTTTTGTAAAGTACCGACAGGGAATAGTACTTATGTCCTTTTATTTTGCAGGCTTATTGTCGTTTTCACCATTTGAATTGAGCTCAGCAGTTGACATCCAACTCTCGTAAATCGTCAACTGCTTCACTGCTGATTCAAGTCTACTGCTGCTTTGCGCTTCTGCTGAATCTTCAAATACTGCGACTGGAATCTTGCGTCTGGATTGTAACTCTCCACTACATCTGCTTTCTTGCGACTGGATTCCATGTCGACTGGATACGCAAAGCTTGCGACTGGATTCATAGCAACAGCTGGTTCATTGAAGCTCTCGACTGGATGTGCTGTTGCTTGCGTCTGGTTGTCCAGCTGGTTAGATCAAACGCTTGCGACTGGTTGTCCAGCTGGTTAGATCAAACGCTTGCGACTGGTTATCAACGCAAAGAGCATCTTCTGAATCGCAAGGGCAAAACGCTGTCGTATCAACTTATGTAAACAACATCGTTTTGCTATTGCTATCTCCAAATATCATCTGCTGGTGAACAATAGCTTGCGACTGGATTTCCTCCTCTACGACGTCGCTTCTCTCTTGCGTCTGGAAGTACAAGCTACCTGCTGGTATCTTGCGACTGCTGGACTCAAACCATCTGCTGATTATGATGACGTCATCAACGCTAAACCATCTGCTGATTCTTCAGCACGACGTCGCTTCATCTCTTTTACTTCTCTTCTCATCTGCTGATATCTTCCATCTGCTGATTACTGTAGCTTCCTGCTGAATGATGACATCATTGCTGATGTCATCTACACTTAGCGCTCCAGCTGATCTTTATCGTTCCAGCTCCAGCTTACGATACTTCTTAGCTTCTTGAATAGCGACTGTCAATAGATTCATCAACAGTACTTATAATTGCGACTTCTAACAGATTCGTCAACAGTAACTTGCACCTGGAATCTTCTTCTTCGATCTATTTCTCCAGCAGACTTCTCAATACATGTACCAGCTGGTTCATCTTTTATCTTTAGCGCTTGCAGCTGGTTGTTATCGTTCCAGCTGGTTCACTATGCTCCAGCTGGTTCAACTTGGCCTCCGCCTGATTACGAACAACTGATTCAACTTTGGACGTCTCCATTGCTAATCCAGCTGCCGATTCCATGAACACCAAACCAACTGCTGAATCTTTATATTGTGAACCATCGGCTGGACAGATTCTTCGACTGTTCATCATCTTCTTCGATAGCTAGAATCTGTACACTCAAGTAGAATTGTTAGAAACACAATAACAGGTTTTGTGTAATTCAAAACTTAATCATGATCTGTCAAAACAGATCCATCAATCTCTCCCTTTTTGATTTACACAAAACCTTAAATAAACAATGCATGTTCTAACAAGAGGTTCTCTATGGAAGAGTCCAAGAGAGGACACCTACCTATGTGCCACGGGATCACTCTATCTAAGTCTATGTGTCCAAAGACTGATGAGGAGATAGAGAGTATGGCACGTGTACCATATGCCTCGGCAATAGGTAGTATTATGTATGGCATGATCTCGACTAGACCGGATGTCGCATATGCTCTAAGTGTCACGAGCCGCTACCAGGCCAAACCCGGCCAATTGCATTGGAAGGCTGTGAAGGATATTCTTAAGTACTTGCGAAGGACTAAGAATATGTTCATGGTCTATGGGGGTGGTGAACTGAAACTGGAAGGCTACACTGATTCTAGCTTCTAGTGTGACGTGGATGATTCGAAATCAACCTCTGGATTTGTATTCATGCTCAATGGTGGTGCTGTCTCTTGGAAGAGTTCCAAGCAAGACACCATCGTAGATTCAACCACTGAGGCTGACTACATTGCAGCATCAGCTGCTGCTAAGGAGGCCGTTTGGATAAGGAATTTTGTCCAAGAGTTGGGCGTCATTCCTAATGGCGTTGGTCCAGTCCCGGTATACTGCGACAACACGGGTGCCGTTGCGCAAGCAAAGGAGCCTAGGTCTCACCAAAGATCCAAACATATACTGAGGAAATACCACATAATCCGGGATATTGTGGCTAGAGGTGACATAGCAGTTGAGAGAGTCGCCTCTACGGAAAAACAATGATGATCCGCTTACGAAGCCCTTGCCAGGACCGTTGTTTGAAAAACATCACGAAACAATGGGACTGCGTCTGATGAGTAGTTGGCTTTAGGGCAAGTGGGAGATTGTTAG
>KQ987740.1:236313-270450 GCA_001598015.1 Dorcoceras hygrometricum
GAGACTAGTATCTGCGATGCGAAGTACCATGTTTCATTGGTAAGTCCGAGGTCTTGGTTGTACTGATTAGTCCTCACGACTCGAAATGTCATTGAGACTCTACATGATAGGCGTCTCACTTTGACTCGTTTGCCGACTCACTTGGGGTCATTAGGCGGCGAGATTGGGTGAGATCCCGATGCATGTAGGAGTCGATGTATCGTTGTCGAGGATTCACCGCTCGCAGACATGCGTGGATATCCTATGCTATCTGAGGGGATAATAGTGTATAAATCTCTGGCTAGAGTACTAGAAGTGTTTTAGGTAAATGTGTTTACCTAGTTACACTCGCGATGTCACTATTCGATCTCCAAGATGTACGCATAGCTATCGGATCTATAGCGACTCTCGATTTACCAATGGTCGTTGATCTGATCGGGATATATGGATTGAAAGGACCGTACTGTACGCTAACCACGACCAACTGGTTCTTGCAGGCACTATCAGTGATACCTAGGGGATCATGGGGCGATGTTGCTAGACGCTCTTACCATGATCCGTTGGGCAAGTCCGGAATTGTGATTCCGGAGCCGCAATGGTTGTGGGCCCACGGCTAGCTATATCCCTGAACCATTTAGGGTCACACAAGTACTGGATTCGAGATTTTCGCACGGATACTGAGCTCAATGTGTTGAGCATGAGAAGAGGATTTTGGGGAGTGCGACTTCCTAAAAGTCAACAGGGGTCAAATCATGATTTCCCGATGTTGAGGGGCAAAACGGTCATTTTGCACTTGGCGTTGGACCCGGGCCCGTTGGGCCGGTCCAATCCTATTACTTGTCTATTTAATATAGACTTGATTAGACTTAATCATACACTTGATACACAACATTACCCTAACCCTAAGCATCAAGCGCCGCTCCCTTCCTCTCCTCAAAAGCCGCCGTCGCCGCCGCCGTCGTGCGCCGCCACCGCCGCCTCTCTTCGCCGGAAAATTGTTTCCGGCCAATCTTGACGAGGAGAATCCGTCCGCGCCGATCTCGTCAGGCCTTCTAGTACAGGCTGACGAAGGAATCCCGTCTCCGGTCGTGGACCTGATTGACGTTATCTACCGTCGCCTACCGTGAAGTGCCGGTTTCCTCGAGAAACTGGTCGGAGCCAGGCACGAGTTGCCAGCAAGGTAGCAATATTAAACGCCCTATGAATGTCATGTATTTGTGTTCGTTTTAACTGTATTGATCGTCTCCCGGCATGATTTTATTCTTCCGCTGCCTCGCCGGGAGGCGTGATCCGGATCCGCCATGGCTACCCAACAGTACCTCGGTTGGAAACCCCTATTCGAGGTCAACGTTCTCGTACCAGTTTGAAGTCGGGAGGAGATCGAAAAGAGAAATCACTGGGAACTGTGTGAGCTAGGTTTCAAAATTTACGACCGAGTTGAGCTCCGGTTCAGGTAATCGTGTTTTACTAGTGTTATTTTCTGTTCCTAGCAGTTATATTCGAGCTGGATAGTGCTCTGTTAGCTAGAGGTAGTTTTTCTGGGCTATGAAGCTTTAGGCCGTGAGTCGTGTAAGCTTAAGCTGAGCTGATTTCTTAGGTATTTTGGCAGATTAGAGCCTTTCTTGTGTTTTTTCCGTTAGCTGCTGGCCTTGAGCAATTGGCCGAGACTTTGGCAGAGCAGGGATTGTGTTATGCTGTAAGCTGTGCTGAGGTATTGTACCAAGATCTTCGTAAGGTACGGATTTAGCTTATTTAAACAGCTTTGACATAAGCATGAGAATATTTCCAGTGTGAACTCACTTCTGTGTTTTATGTGCTGGCCGTAAGCTGAGTCTGCTTATCCGTGCTTTATATGATGATTCTCTGATTTGCTTATGTGTGATTATTGTATGTTGATTGGATAAGCTGATACTATCTTGCATACATACAGAACATCTTGATCCGATTCCTTTTGATACCTGATTTTTATCAGATGATGGATAGTACCAGCATGCTGATTTGAAAATAAAATGAAATGAGGGGTGTCTGTTGGCTCCCGCACCCTTGACTCCCCACTACGAGATTGTGTCTGTCCTGAGGTTCATTTGAGTATCTCCCACCCCTCAGTAAGCTGAATGGCACCAGTTGGGTTGAGCTATGAGACTTTGTGCTGCTGGTACTGCATGTGGTACGGCTGGATAGCTCCCATACTTCCACATGCGATATGGCCACTAAACATTGATTGATGATTTGATGATTCACAGCTGAGTCTTTTTTGAACTTTTGACAGTCGACGAGTCTTCGATGTACCCTTCATGCATTGCACGTCTTGAGATATTGCATGTCTTATCTGATTGTTATTTTATGAGTGCTCTTCTTATTGAGGTTTGACCTCGTTGTTTTTCCCTTTTTGGGGCTGCTTTGGTCTTGTGTTTGGTCTTTGCAGGTTCTTCATGTAAATCAGCTAGACCGAGTGGTGCGTCAACTGGTAGAGCCCCTTTTTGAGTCCCAGTTACGTATATTTTATTGAGTTAGTTTTCCAGGGTATGCCCTGCGTGAATGATTGTATTTGTTGAGATATTCCTATACATTTCTAGTACTACTTGTGTTGTGTTGATTTTGAGGTAAAAATCTATACTTTGAGTATGATTGTATTCTGAATCGTATTTTTTGATGGGTCTGTGTCAACAGATCCAGATTGAATTTTGAATTACACAAAACTTATTGTTGTGTTTCTAACAACTCTCGTAGTGTGCAACGTGGAACAGCTGACTTGCTGTTAGTTGTGTCGCGTAAAGAGAAGCTGGAGAAGATGGATTCAGCAGTAGAAGTATTCAGCAATGATGACGTCAGCGTTGCTATTGGAGGAATCGAGAATCAGCAACCATGACGTCAGCATTTCTATTGAAAGAAGCTGTGATCAGCAAAGATGATGTCAGCAATATCAGCAGATACACCCTTTCGGAAGAATCAGCAGATAGCTACAGTTGTTCAATTAACCAGTCGATGGAACTTAATTTTAGCGGTAGTTAAACGATGTCGTTTGGATAAATGGATACGACAGCGTTTTGCCTTCGCGCTAAGATTCAGTCGATGGTTTTTGCGATGGTGATAACCAGCAGGTACATCTCCTAAGGGAAACCAGCAGATAGCTACAGTGAAATTAAAAGAGGAATCTGGATGCATCGAGGAGAAGAAACCTGGTCGATAAGAAAAGCAGTAACGTTGTTTAAAGAAAAGGAAAATCTGGAACATCAAAGTTGAACCCCAGCTGGAACGATAAGGACCAGCTGGAACGCTAAGGAGAAGATGAACCAGCTGGAGAGACAAGTTGGACCAGCTGGAATGATAAGAACCAGCTGGAGCGCTAAGGGGATGATGACGTCAGCAGTGATGTCATCACAATCAGCAGCTGATAAGAGAAGCACAAGAGATGGAGCGACGTCGTTTAACTCTTAACAGGCAATTTAGTCGCAAGCTACAGTATGTTCAGCAGTGAGCTACAGTCGCATCAGCAGTTGCAAAGAAAGAAAATTGAACCAGCTGTAGCGCGAAGAAAAGATGGAAAGATGTTGAAAATATGAATCAGCTGACAACAGAAGCTAACAGTTGTTGATTACATGAAGAAAGGCAAAAGCTGATGACAGACGTTGATCAGGTTCAAACGAAGAAGTTTACGAATTATATTATGTAGAATTACTAAAGCTGGATGTCAACTGCTGAGCCTAGTTCAAGTGTTGAAGACGACAAAAAACCTGCAAAAGAAAGGACACAAGGACAACTCCCTATCGGTACTTTACAGAACATCTTTCAAAGGGAAGAACTTGTGTCCAACGGATTGAATTTGAATAGAGGCTATTTAAGGGAGAAGATTTGAAGGAAGAAGATGATGATTTCGTGAGGATTCAAAAGAACAAAAAGGGAAGAAAAACAGAGACGAAGCAGTCGACCGCCATTAGAGAGGAGCGCATAACGAGCGTCGACTGCTGAGTCTCAATCAGCTTTTGTAGAAGCATTTTCCCAGTGTGTGAGATTTATTCATTTGAGAGTTGAGCGATACACTGTAAAATCTCACACACACAGATTCACTCGCATATTTTGAGAGATGTGCGTAATTGCTTAGCGAGTGAATCACAAACCAAAATCAGATCCCGTCCAAGAACGACGACGTTAAACTCTGTGTTTGTAGCCTTTCTCATATAGGCGTAAAACAAGTGAGTGACAGCCGAGGGCTGGTGGAGTCTAGAAGTTCTCACAGCTGCTGGTTGCGGGATCGGGTCTGTACACGATGTGTAGATCAAATCTTCTAGTGGAACCTTCCGAGAAGGAAGAAGGGGAGACGTAGGACATTGATGTCCGAACTTCCATAAACAAATAAGCTGTGTATTGTATTCTGTTATTTACTTCCGCATAAGCATTTTATTTAGCATTGCATAACACTTCAGTTGCACACACAGTAGTCGAACAGATTTCTGTAAACAGAAATCTGTTTGTGTTGAGTTTTAAAATTAGGATTCAGTTCTGGTGTTTTCCGCATGTTTTTATCACATATCAGATCTGTCTCCGGTGCTCTGTTTTAATGTTCAAGAACCCGAGGTATTGCACCTCATAATAGCAGCGCAAAATTTTTATTTTTCAATAGCAGCGCTGTTAAGTTGTTTTTCGGTCCTAACATTTTCTGTTCAGGCCGAAAAAGAAAATTTTTAACACATTTTTAAGCTTCCCTAATTTGCGTTAATTGAGTGCTTAATCTTTGATTTAGAGCATCGGGCCTGACACATGAGCTGCAATATCTCCGGTTCCTGAAAGTTTTAGCATCGAGAAGTAGATTGGTAAATCATACGGAAATAACCCGAACTACTCCTTGAAAATCGAAATCAGATGATTTAAAATATGTGATGCAAGAGTATGTATGCGGAAAGATGTAAATTAAAGAGTGTAAAGAAAACACCAGAATTTGTTTCTGAAAGTTTGAAGCTGAATCTCCTCCCCTTATTCCATTGCTGGAAGGATTCACTGGCATACTTTGATAATTACATCTTATGTAATAACTCGATCCCAACAGTCTAATTGTGAGAATTCCTAGCACGCCATGCTACATATCAGCTCGCAAGCTGTGTGATTGCATCAATAAAAACATGTTTAACATCTCTGTTCAAAGACTACATTGAATTGATTTCGGGGTGATTCATTCAAATTATTTATTCAGCTCTCGGCTCTCATATATGTGAGTGAATCTATGTGTGAGAAATATTACAGTGTAAGCTCAATCTCGCAAGCTGATCTGCTCTAAGATGATTCTATCTGTGTTGCTCTGTTCTGTTAAGCTCTAAGCTGATTTCTGTACTATTCTCATCTGAGCTGCTTTCTTCTCATCTGAGCTGCTTTCTTCTCATCCGATATGAACCGATTATGCTCTAAGCTATTTCGGTGCTTCTCATCTAAGCTGCTCTTATTCTCATATGTTTTTATCTGCTCTAAGCTGATTCTGTCTGAGCTGCTTATCTGAGCTGAGCTCTCGATCTGATCTGTTCTAAACTCTGAGCTGCTGTTGTATGCTCTATGCTAATCTGATTCTCTCTGCGCTTCTACTCTGATCTGAACTGCTTCTGATCCCTGAACTGTTTCTTCTCTAAGATGATTCTAATCTGATCTGTTATTGCGCTTCAATTGATCTGAGCTGATTCTATTCTTTTCTGCCCTGAGCTGATCCTGAACTTCTTCTCTGATTTGATCTCATCTGATCTAATCTGTTTACTCTGAGTTGATTCTGTACTGTTCTTATCTGAACTGCTATAAGCTGATCTGAACAGATTATGCTCTGAGTTGTTCCAACTCGAAGCTCCATCTGAACTGTTCTATGCTAAACTGATCCGCACTTCGTAACTGAGCGCATATACAGTACAGTTCTTCAGTTTTCGGCTCGGCCCTGATATGATTTTCTAAGCTGCTCTTGCTCCGAGCTGGGTCATCTTGGATGTTGTCTGCTGGATCAATTTGGACGTCCCCTACTGTTCCATCTTATACTTCTGAGCTTTTTCGTCATCTGATCTGCTTCAACTTAGACATGCACACTCAATTAAATCGTTAGAATCATAACAAGTTTTGTGTTTATCAAAATCCAGATTTAATCTGCGTACATGTTCGATTATAAGATTGCATTTCACATTTAAAAAATTAAGATCTATATATAAAAAAAATTATTTTAATTAAGTATTTCTTTACGTATCTAGTTAGAGTTATTTAATGCCGTAACATTTTTGGTCATGATTTTATTATATAACGCTAGCTGGGCCCAGAACCTCATTTAATATCTGTCAAAAAAGGAAAACTCATTTAATATCTTTTTCATTTGTTAAAATATATGGCGGAAGCTGCGGTAAACTCAATGTTAGCTACAATTATGATATTGGAATTGTACATGTCATTTCTTTTAGATTTTATGTTTAGTACGATGATAAGTATTTATTTAATATTGGCATTATCCTATTTGCATGTGCAAACTGGTGTTTTATCATAAAATTAAGTGTTAAAAATTTGTGAGCTTCGTCATTCCATAGTTCTTGAACTATTTTGTATTTACAGCGAAAGAATTTGAACGATTTATTTGGTTGCCTTTATAATGTTTTGTCTTCCAAAATTAACAATTTTATTTGTGAATATAATTATGATACAACAATTATATTATCGTACAAACATGATGATAACAAATTTGCAAAAATTGATTAATGTATAGAGTACTTGTTGCTAATATATATATATGGGCCAGGAGATCTTTTGCGAGAAAAATTGTACTTATATTAATCTTTAAACTTGAACTTCTTTTCTTTACAATCTCGACCATTAGATTTTGTGGGCGTCTGATGATGCTCAGCCAAACATCATATCAATTTCCTATGATGTTCGGCTGAGCATCTCCAAGCACGCACACAGGCGCCCATAACAGGCGTCCAAAATATCAGGCCTATATATATATATATATATATATATATATACTACGTTGTATAATAATATATCACGTTTGATAATAATAATTTTCTTATTATAATCATATCATATATCATGCTTAATTGGAGTATTTTTATCTTACAATAATTAAACAACTATATGTTGGCTCAGTGAAACGGATTATATCTTAATTTTTATTAATACAAAAAACTTGTTTTTTTTATAACAGTTTAATTGAGTACGTAGGACGAGCTAAATCAGATCAGAACAGAGCCGAGCAGATCAGCTGAAGAACTGTACAGTATAAACAAGGAACTGAGCTCAGTTGAGAAGAAGTGCAGATCAGTTCAGAGTTGAGAAAAACAAATTAGTTCAGATGATATCAGTTCAGTTCAGAACAGAATAGAGTAGAAAAGATCAGAGCAGAACATTCGAACAGAACAGTTCAGAGAAGAGCGGTCGGTTGATCATAACAACAGAAGAATCAGATCAAGGCAGTTAGTATGTTCAGAATAGTTTAGAGCCGAGTGTATCAGTACAGAACGGAACAGCTCAAGAGCAGTCGAACAGAATAAAGCAGAATAGAGCAAGAGCAGATCAGTACAGATCAGATTATAAGTGAAGAGCAGATTAGTTCAGAATCCAAAGATCAGTGTAGTTCTGTGTGCAGATCAGATTGAAGGTTCGAAACAAATCAATTAACATAGGAAGAGAAGATCTTAATTGAAAAGAACATATCAAAGCAGAGTCCATATCAGATTAGCACAGGCTACCAGATCAGAATGGACAAAGCAGTTTGAACAAACTTTACTCAGACATATCAGAAATATTCAAAATGATTTGCTCTGATACGTCTACATCGATTTAGAGGCAGTACAAAGATAATTAATAGCATCAACCGCTTTTGTACAAAAAGGACAACAAGCACAATTGTCAGAACTTTACAGAAGCTTTTTCAACGGCTAGAAAAGTGTGTCCAACGTTCAAAACATTACATAGGCTATATATACAATATTGAACCGAAGACAAAGAGCAGAGTGACTCTGAAGAGAGCAGTCGATGTGAGACAATAGGGAATATCAAACTCCATGTGTGCACAGAATGCAAGTTCAGACGAGAACAGAATATCAAGTTGTGCACCACCAGTAGATATCGTCGTAATGCTTGAAGATCAATGAAGAAGGAGACAATGTGTAAGAATACAATTGAGAACATACATTGTAACAGATTAAACCTCACACACACTTTCACTCACATATTCGAGAGATGAGCTTAAACATATTAGATGGGTGAAACACAAAATCCAAATGCAAATTAGTTCTGTCTTGGCACAAAGATTTTAAACTTATTGTATATAGTCTTTCATACAGAGACGTTAAAAAAGTGCACAGAATATTGAGCTAGGAGTCCAGTTCAGGAGTTCAGTTCAGGTACAGCCTGACTGAGTGAATTTGTACAAAGGGTTGTATAAATCAAAGTCCTCTAGAGTGAATCCTTCCAGTTTGAAAGAAGGGGAGACTTAGAAAATTTGCATTTGAACTTCCAAAAATAATCCAGCATACTGATTTATTGCTTTCTACATTCATTGTTTTAAACTGTTTTTAAACTTTAAAGTTTTAGAGAGTACTTCGGGTTATTTCCGCATGGTTTTTCAGACCAAACCCCATGTACTCTCGGTGCTCAAAACCCTTCAAGAACAGGAACTATGTATCTCCAAGCTAATTTTCAGATCATGGCCTACAATGCATGTGTTTTGTTTAAAATTGCTTTTAGAATGCACACTGTACTACTCCGTGCTATCCCCCTGGCATAACGTGATCTGGTCCAGATTGCACGACTTTGTTTGTGTTGTTTCGCTAGAATGCAGCGCACGATCGGGTCTGGTTCATACTCCCGAAAATTTTTAACAAGTGGTATCAAAGCTTTTTTTATCTAATATTGGACCGAACAGATCCTGAAATTTGTATCAATTCTTATCAGAGCAGGTTTTTCTTGAAAGAACATTTTAAATTGAAAACTTGTTCAACAAAATTTTAACGGTTTTTAAATATTTTTCAGCTCATATTATGAGATAGGGGAGTAATGATTTTCGAATTACAGCAAAAATCTTATGTTGAGCTGACACGGATCATTCGAGATAGCATCTGTATGTGCTAAGTGGTGTTCGTAGAACACGTGAGAAAACGATCATCTTGAGATAATAATCTTTCGATTGTGGACTGTTTGAGATCACAATGAATTCAATTGGATGAAAATAGAAAAACGAAAGAGATTCTGTGAATTCGATGACCATTTATCTCTTAATCTCTGTAAATGGGCAATTTCAGTAGTACTTGTTCAGTTTTGAAAAAACCCGTGCTCTGTCAGTTTTTGTCCAAATTTGTTTTCTCCACGAAAGTTCTATCTGTGCTTACAAATTTTTTTTAAGTATTTTAAATGTTTTCAGTTTTTGAAAACTCATTTCATGCATTTTGTTTTCTCTAAACTATCATCTTTGAAAAATGTTTTCTTTTCGAAAACTGAAAATTCCTTGTCTGTTTCAGGGGTTTTATTTTAAATATTTAGGGGGTCAAGATTTTTTAACCTTTTTTATTCTCACAAAAAGCGAGAGAAATATTTTGAAAAATGTTTATATTTGCGTTCTGTTTATCCAAGTCTTGTCTTAATAAAAATAGGGAAATTGTTGTATTGTGTAACAGATTAGATCTTAATTTTGATGAACACAAAATTTATTCCTTTGTTTGTAACAGTTTATTTTAGTGTGCAGATCGAGCTGAATAAGAACAAAGCAGGGCCAGGTAAATCAGCAGAAGAACTGTACAGTATAATGAAGAACTGAGCTCAGTTGAGAAGAACTGCAGATCAGTTCAGAGTTGAGAAGAGCAGATCAGTTCAGATCAGATAAGAGCAGTTCAGTTCAGTATAGAATTGTGTAGAACAAATCTGAGCAGAACAGTTCAGAGAAGAGCAGGCACTTGATCAGAACAACAGAATCAGATCAGAATCAAATCAAGGTAGTTAGTATAGAACAGAACAATTCAACAACAGTCGAACAGAATAAAGCAGAATAGAGAAAGAGCAAATCAGTACAGATTATATTAGAAGTGAAGAGTATATTAGTTCAGAATCAGAAGAGCAACGTAGTTCTGTGTGCATATCAGATTGAAGCTTCGCAAGATATCAGCTCACATAAGAAGAGAAAATATTAATTGAAAAGACCAGATTAGAGCAGAGTCCATATCAGATTAGCACAGACTATCATTTCAGAACAGACAAAGTATCTTGAACAAGCTTTACTCAAACATATTGAAAAGTTTCAAACTGATTCGCTCCGATAAGTCTATATCAGTTCAAATGAAGTACAAAGATAATTAATAGCCTCAACTACTCTTGTGCGAAGAAAGGACAATAAGCATACATTGTCAGAACTTTGTAGAAACTTTTTCAAACGGTTAGAAAAGTGTGTCAACATTCAAATCAATACAGAGGCAATATATACATGACTGAACTGAAGACGAAGAGTAGAGTGACTCTCAATAGAGCAATCAATGTGAGACCAGAGAGATTCTCAAGCTGCACGTGTGCCGGAGTGCAAGTTCGGACCAAAACATAATATCAAGTTGTGCACCACCAGCAGATGTCATTGTAATGCTTGAAGATCAATGAAGAAGACGATAGTGTGCGAGAATAAATTGAGATCTTACACTGTAAACATCACTCACATATTCGAGAGATGAGCTTAAACAAATTAGATTAGTGAAACACAAAATAAAAATGCAAATCAGTTCTGTCTTGGCACGAAGACTTTAAACTTAGTGTATGTAGTCTTTCGCACAGAAACTTTAAACATGTGTACAATATTGAGTCTAGGAGTTCAGTTCGGGTGCGGCCTGACTGAGTGGGTTTGTACAAAAGGCTGTATAAATCAAAGTCTTCTAGAGAATCGTTCCAGTTTGGAAGAATGAGAGACGTAGAATGTGTTGCCTTCGAACTTCTATAAACAAGCCTCCAGTATACTGATTTATTGCTTTCTGTATTCATTGTGTTAAACTGTTTTAAGCTTTCAATTTTCAGGGAGTACTTCGGGTTATTTTCCGCATGGTTTTTCAAACCAAACCCGATGTACTTTAGTTGCTAAAAATCTTTCAAGAACAGGAGCTATTGTAGCTCCAAACTGATTTCAGATCACGGTCTGCAGTGCGTGCTGTTTCGTTTAAAACTGCTTTTAAAACGCGCATTGTCCTACTCCATGTTGTTCCCCTGGCACGACGTGATCTGGTCCAGAATGCGTGTCTTTGTCTGTGTTGTTTTGCTCGAAGCAGAGCGCGATCTGATCAGGTTCACGGTCTCGAAATTTTTAACAAATGATATCAATTAACTCTTTAATTATTTATCTTATTCAATCGAATTATTGATACAAATTATAATATTTATATTTTACAAAGCTTAAAAATATACTCCAATCCAAAAATTTATTATAATTATATAATATTATAATTATATTATATCATGTCTAATCCAACAACATGGATACCATTGTTATAAGAATTTAAATGAATTGCAAATGAAGCCGCCACACACACACACTCTGGATGGCCAAACAATTGCGAATCATAAATAGTTTGGTCCCACTACGAAATTTATTGCTCGTCAAAATGAAAGCTCGTTTATGAAAAATATTAGATATGGAAAAAGATGCAAGATCTAATAATTGGATGTGACGTGACAATTCGTATCCAATTTTGTCAGAGTATTAATGGCAAATCTATAATGGTGAGAGTCCCCTTGAAGGACTGAATAATCAGGCATATTTTGGAAAATATATTTGTTGGTTCAACTGTTGATTATCACTCTTTCCGTCGTTGAAATACCAAACCAAAAACCACCAAAACAGGAGATATAAAATATATAATCAGCATTTTTGTCCTTTTAATTAAAATTTTATGGTCTCTACACTCTAAATTAGTACAGTGAATAAACATATTCTGAGTTTTGATTAAAACAAAATCAGTTTAGAGGTTAATCGATCAGATCAGAATGAAACTTCACATTAGAACGGTCAGATCGGATGAAATCAGATCAGAAGAGAATAAGAACAGTTCAGTTGAGAAGCGCAAAGTAATTTAGATCATATTAGAGCAAGAACAGAAGAGTAATACATAGTGAAAAGGATCAGATCAGGCTCGAAGTGTATAACATTTCCAACTAGGACCTTCAGCACATAATAGTTTGAGTTTCGTATACATTAGATCAGAACAGGTTTCTAAAACTACGATAGAACGGATGTAGTAGTTCTACATTTCAGGAAATAATCTGAATATGACATAGGCTATCCGTATACGATGATTGCTTTTTGGGAACATTTAGTGAAGAAGTACATAACAAAGTACAAGTTTTTAATGCTCATTAAATGCATGCAAGCGGATTCAACGACGAGTCTATCGAACATATTTATTATCGTTTGAATCTGAAGAGTATAAAAGAAGAAGAATAAGATATTACAAGAAAAGACACGACGACAAGAACAACAATAAGTGTTTAGAACAGAACGTGCTTCAAGATCTTCTTTCTCATTGTCTTATGGAAGCTTGCCTGTCATTGTTTTCATCCGGAATCTTCTGTAATTATTTTAGTCGTGTGCTGAATCAGATAGATTTCATATTGATTTTATAAAATTATCTTAAAACCTTTCTCTTCAGAATATGCAGCTCGTGTGTAGTTTAGAAGAGAAACTAGAAGTTCAGTTCGGATGTTGTCATACTGAGTGGATTAGGATACACTGTCTTATTCAGAGTCTTATTGTAAATTCTTTCAGTTTGGAAGATGGGGAGACGTAGAAGCTTGCTTTGAATTTCAAGAAACAACATCGATTCTCATTCTTACGTTTCAGTTTACACTTATTCTTTCTTTTCAGTTCGCTGTCTGATTGAAATCTTTCCGCATAATTTTTATTTCTCAATAAAGCAAATTAGATTAAGTATTGTAGCAGTGATTCGAAATACAGTAATTTTTTAGTCACGTCCTCCTCGACGGCATGATACGGTAGTTTGTTAATTATATCCTATTTATATTAGTTTTTTTTTTTTTCTGCAAACATTGTGAAAAGCCCCGCGAGACATTATCTTGTATATAGATTTATCATCAGTATATTAAATACCAGCGTTGGACCCATAATGGCCTGGGTTCGCCAACCCCAATATATTTAGTATTAGCATATGTATAGCATGACTATTTAATTTAATAGAATAAATTACTAAAATAAATTATTACTCCATTTATGGTGGAAGTAGAGCAAATAGTGTATTAATTGGTTTATGATCTATGAAATGATAATACATGGATTGTTATTAATATCAATTATAAAATACATATTGGAAATGATATTTAACTTTACTGTTGATCTTAACAAAACTATAGTTTTATTATTTTATATAAATGTGTCGCTCTAAAACAAAATTCTCATTCATCTAACTAAATAATGTTCAAGTATCGACGATTTATTAGGCCAACGATGGTAATCATATTTTATCATTCCGATTTCTAACAGCGACCTTCGAACAGTCCATCTGGTACTAGTCACCTCAATTTACTGTCATCACAGAATATTTCTTAGCATGGAATAGTAGTATCTATAGTTTTTCGCTTTCGTATTTAATTAATTTTCCTCTTTAAATAGCATCTGCAATGCCTAGGGAAAGAAGAGAATATTGGTCGAGTTTGTCTGTTTTCATTATTTGTACTCAATCCATTTTTGTTTTTGGATTAAATTTTAAAATTATTTACGTAATATTCCCTTCTTTTGCTAAAAACTGTTAGCTAATTAAATGACTAATCCCTATATATTCAGAGATCGTATATGTTTTAAGTCGAGTGATATATATAGATAGACAAGAATCTGAGGGAGAGGACTTATATAACAGATCGAACCCAGAGTATATCCCCACAATATTTTAGTGAAAAATATGTTCACACGAGAATCGAACTCGTGAAGTCGGAGAGGAGAATCTCACCTCACCTTAAATCTTACCAACTCGCCCGTATCACTAGGGGCGTTGGCATTCCCTTTTTTCTTTGTTTCATATGCCTCCCATGTTGGGATCAAATAATAGATTAAAGTAAGAATAATCTATCAACAAAATTTTATGTCATTAGTTGCAATAATTCCGATTTTGAAAACTTGATCACTGGGAGATTATCTAGTTTGGTTTTCAAACCGAGCGGAAATACTCGATATAATTATCTAAAAAACGATTTTTATGCATTTTGTAAAACATTGAAAGATATGCAAGTTGGATATACAGAAACAGTTTATTGAAGTAAAATGTTTCAACAAAGTATATGAAAATCATTAAAATGCAACTAGGTAAACAAATAATTTATTTATGGAGATTCGAAGTCAATACTTTCGACATATCCCCTTCTTTCATTGAAGGAACGATCCACTAACAGACTTTGATTGATACAACGCTTTGTACAAAACCACTTCAATTAAGACTTATCCATTGATTAATTGAAACTCCCAGAACACTACTACAAGCACAATGTTTAATATCTAAACATTGAAACTCAAATCTCGTATATTTGTGAGTGATCGTGTGTGTGGGAAATTAATCAACTACAATGTGTCTCTCATAT
Organism: Dorcoceras hygrometricum; assembly: GCA_001598015.1. NCBI lineage: Eukaryota > Viridiplantae > Streptophyta > Magnoliopsida > Lamiales > Gesneriaceae > Dorcoceras > Dorcoceras hygrometricum. Next base: position 250,855 of record KQ987740.1, read on the forward strand.
ATATTTCCATACACAGAGGGAAGTACTCTCATCTAGCTGATATCTTTATTTAAGACTCTCTCTTCTGTTTTCTTTTTGTGTTCTCTGGTATGCTTTATGATCCAGCCTCTCTTGTTTATCACATTCTTGTTAATATTCCAAATGTTGTATTTAAAGTCTTTCGATCTGATATGAACGTTAGTCATAATGAAATAACCATTTGAATTCCGTCAATTCTTGCACTTTGGATCAATTATCACAATTCTGGTACTTGTGCCTGATGTGGTTTGACTGAACCGTTCTTCTGTATCGACGTGCTGAGCTGATCCTACTGGTATCTGAATCTTGTGCTGATCACCTGGATGCTGTGCTGATCTGATTTGTTATGCTGATATGATCTGTATTGCTCTGATATAATCTATGCTGCTCTGATCTGATATGTGCTATGATAATCTCTTCTGGCCTATGCTGCTATGATCTGATCTGTGTTGTACATATTTCATCTAAGATGTTCTGATATGATATGTGCTTCTCTGATTTGATCTGATTTGTGCCGCTCTAATTTGATCTGATTGGTGCTGCTCTGATTTGGGATTTGCTGATATGATTTTTCTATGTTTAGCTGATCTAATCTAGTTAAGTTGCACTCTATTCTACATACTTGATAAAATAAATAAATATAATAATATTTTTCCCACCGTTTTTGTAATAATAAAAAGGTTAAGGACATAATGACAACGACATGATGATAAAAAAATCTCTCAATTAATATTTGCAATTAAAACTCCTCCTAAAAGATCACAAGAGGTTCTCGTCCTATATTTTGAAAATGAAATTTTAACAAATGAGAGGTTGACATATTTGAAAATTTTTGTGAATATATGCATAAAATAAATTTTCTCCTCCCTTTCCAAAGTGAGAAAAAAAAATTAAAAGATCACATGCTAGTGTTTTTACTCATTCACAAAGAATAGAAGATAAATGATAATTGATTCATCAAAATCTCATCATGTTTCTCAACTTTTATCACCATGTCACTACATTAAACAGATCAAGGAATTGAAAAATATCATTATGATCTCAAACCAGTAAGCTCATATAATAAAACTGATGACACAATGAGAAAAAAACCTTATTGTACAAGCACCAATCAGTACATACAACATAAACGAAAAGCATAAACACAAATCCCTTCTCGAATGATTCTTCTCAGTTCGATAGAAGATATAACTGTATCTCAAGAGACATTACTCCCTCTATCTTCATAACATGAGCTTGAAAAATTTTTAAACCTTTAAAATTTTATAGCACATAATTCCAGTTTGAATTTTCAAGAGAGGATAATTTTAAAATATGCAATGTAGAAAACAATTTTCATCATATAAGAACATGTGTTGGATCAAAATAGAGTTTAAAATACAGCTCGAGAGTTCAGAGGGGGGGAGGGGGGGTGTGAATGAACTCATTTAAAATTTTTCACAAAGCTCCTTTAAAAAGATTTTACAAGCCTTCGGCTAACCTCTAAGCTGAATTTCCAGCTTGGAGGATCTCAGTGTGCTCTGTTCTTTCGAGTAACAAATATTTGTGCGGAATGAACTCGAGTGAACAGTGAACAAATATATAAAAACTGAAAGCAGTATTTTAAGAACTGAATGCAGTAAAGTAAAGAGAGTCGAGAGTTTGTTTGTGTAAATTCGGAGCTTAAACTCCTATATCTCCCTTATTCCTTGTTCAGTAAGGATTACACTAGAAGATTTGATTACAGCAGCTCCTGTTCTAACCCAATCCAACAGCCCGCAAGCTGCGAGAAATCCTATCACTTCTACGACAGAAAACAGACGCACGACCTGTTCTACAAATACAATGATTTGCTCTAAGATGTTTCATCTTACACACGCTCTATACACTCTGCTTATGATATACACTCAAACACACGAATCTAAAGAGTGGTTACAACTCAGAAATATGAATTTCAAGCTTTTAGGAGTAGAGTCGTAATGAAGAAGATGATGAACAGTGAAGTTTCTATTTGCGAAGTAATTTGTGCAATGTGAAATACGTAGTAGTATCAATAACAGCGATGTTGTAGCGTCTTCGTTCATCGTTCTTTATATAGATCTCCAGCTCCATCGATCTTTGAATGATTTGCTCTACTGGCTAGTCGATATTCTTTCCATAATTGAAGGACTTGCCTTTATTCATACCAGAATCATAGGAATGTTAACTTTAGGTGCAGAAATAGCGTTCGGTAATTTAGCTAGTGATTTAGAACTTGATCGATCTGATTTGATTTGATATCTTCACGTCTAAACTGATGGATGTACACTCTGAGATGTTCACTGTATGCACGATCTAAAAGCTTGTGAGCTCTGAGCTGTTATGTGAAAATCTGTAAGCTGTTCTTGAGATCTGAACCAAAAATGTCTGAACTGTTCTCTGCTGAACTGAACTTTTTCAACGTATGATCCGATACTCTATAAAGCTGATTTTGAAAGCGTTCCTCTGAGATGTTCTGTAAACTGATAATATGAATACTGACCCGAGAATTGAACTCTTCACACTCTGATCTGAAATCTTATATGCTCTAAATTGAAAGCTTTTCATGAACTCTGAGCTGTTCTATGCGCTGTCTCCGCTCGAAGCTGATCGTTGTGCTGTATTCGCTCTAAGCTGTTCTATGTGCTGTCTTTGCTCTAAGCTGTTCTCTGTGTTGTCTTCACTCTAGGTTGTTCGTTCCCATAGTCTACTGTAAGTTGTACTCTGTACGAAGCTCCAATATGAATCTTCTCTAATCTAATTCCTTCTCTAAAGCTCTGATCTAATTACGAAGCTCCAATCTAATATGCTCCATGTCACTCTAATCTGTTCGGCTTGCTCTAATCTGAACCGCGATACTATAAACCGATCTGCCTGTCCTGAGCTGAAATACGACGCTCTAAGCTGATAGCGACACTCTAAGCTGATGTGCTTGTCCTGATCTGAATAGCGTCGCTCTAAGCTGACGTGCTTGTCCTGAGTTGAATAGAGACATCCTGAACTGATCTGTTTGCTCTAAGCTGAATTGCGATGTTCTGAACTGATTTACTTGCTCTAAGATGAATTGCGACGTCCTGAACTGATCGACACGCTCTGACCTGATTTGTGAAGTTCTAAGCTGTTCGACTCGCAGTAGTCAGCTTCTCCTTGAGCAACTGGAAACTCGACTCACACTCGTCTGTCCACAGAAATCTTCTATCCTTCTGGGTCAACTGCGTCATCGGCCAGGCTATTGAAGAAAAGCCCTCAATGAAACGTCTGTAATAGCCAGTCAAACCCAAGAAACTACGAATCTCCGAAACATTCCTAGGTCGCTCCCAGTTAAGAACTGTCTCGACCTTACTAGGATCAACCGAAATACCTTGTGCATATATGACATGACCCAAAAAGATTACTTTATCTAACCAAAATTCACACTTACTAATCTTGGCATAAAGCTGTGAGTCTCTTAATTTCTGCAACACCAACCTCAAGTGCTCCTTATGCTCTCTATAGCTCCTCGAGTACACTAGAATATCATCTATGAAGACAATCACAAAATGATCGATATACTTACTAAAGACGTGATTCATCAAATCCATGAAGACAGTAGGGGCATTAGTCAATCCAAACGGCATCACAAGGAAATCATTATGCCTGTATATAGTCCGGAACGCCGTATTTGCCACATCAGCGTCTTTAATCCGCAATTGATGATAACCAGATCACAAAACAATCTTGGAGTATACGGACGATCCCTGCAGCTGATCGAACAGATCATCAATTATCGGTAGTGGGTACTTGTTCTTGATCGTTGCTTTATTCAGCTGTCGAAATTCAACACACGTCCTCATAGATCCATCTTTCTTCTTCACGAAGAGAATCGAGGCTCGCCAAGGCGACATACTAGCCTAATAAATCCCTTCTCTAGAAGGTTATGCAACTGGTCCTTAAGTTCCTTCAACTCAGCTGGCGCCAATCGGTATGGAGCTCTCGAAATCGGGGCGGTCCCTGGCACCAACTCAATGCTGAATTCAATCTCTCGTCTCGGAGGGAATCCAGGAATCTCATCCGAAAAACGTCTGGGAACTCTTGGACAATAGGAATGTCAGTCAATTCCAGCCGTGACTCTTGGGAGACATCCAGGGCATAAATCATGAATGCTGTGTTATCAAGCGACAATAGGCTAAACATCTCCATGACAGACACTAGTGGAATCATCGATTGCCAATCAGCACCGTAGAAGTCCCACTTTTCCCTGAATTGAGGTCTAAACCTCACTACACCATGGAAACAATCAACAGTCGCTCTATACTAGAAGGTCACGCAACTGGTCCTTAAGTTCTTCAACTCAACTGGCGCCAATCGGTATGGGGCTCTTGAAATAGGGGCGGTCCCTGGCACCAACTCAATGCTGAAATCAATCTCTCGTCTCGGAGGAATCCATGAATCTCATCCAGAAAAATGTTTGGGAACTCTCGGACAATAGGAATGTCAGTCAATTCCAGTCGCGACTCTTGGGAGACATCCAGGGCATAAATCATGAACCCTGCGTTATCAAGCGACAACAGGCTAAACATCTCAATTGCTGACACTAGTAGAATCTTCGATCGCGCCAATTAGCACCGTAGAAGTCCCACTTTTCCCGAATTGAGGTCTAAACCTCACTACACCATGGAAACAATCAACAGTCGCTCTATAACTGGACAACACGTCCATCTCCAAGATACAATCAAAGTCTCTAATCTATGGAGAAATCAAATTCATCACCAGCACATTCTGATCAAATCAAATCACAATCCTCAACAACCTCGCGAGATAACAACCACACACCAGCAGGAGTAGAAACAGATACAATGTCACATAGTGGGGTAGCACTCAACCCACACTCATATACAAACAAATAAGATATAAAGGATTGGGATGATCCAGTATCAAACAAAACTCCTGCAAGAAAGTCAAAGATAGTACAAATACCTGCAATAAATCCCCCAGACATATCGCCAGCTTGCTCTCTCATCAAGGCGTTCACTTGAGCTTGCTGAGGTCCCGAAAACTGAGGTCTAGAAGATCCTCTGAACCTAGATGTTTCTCGTGGTTGGAATCCCGATCGTTGGGACTGGGCAAAAGGTTGCGGTCTCTGCGAAGAACCACCAGCTGAACCTTGCTGCGACTGATTTGAGGGATGTTCCCCCATCAAAGGACACACTCTAGCGAAATGTCCAGGCTGCCCACACTTATGTCAAAGACCCTGAACTCTATGGCACTGAGAAGTCATATGACTGACCACACGTCACTCCTCCAGAGCCACTACCACCAGAGCTAACAGAACCAGAAGAGCTCGAATTCGACCGTCTCTTAAACTGATTTCCTCGATGCTTGAACCTCTGGAAATTTGATTGTTGCGACGTCTGAGGAGGCTGAAATGAATGCGTCCCTTATGGCACGGGTTGAAAACTGCGTCCCGCTATCGGCTGAACCTGATTATGCGCTTCCAAAAGGCTCTCCTCAATATCCACCGTCCTACCCACTGTCTCAACATAAGTCACAGGAGAACCAGCTAGAACCATACGGAATAAATCAGGCCTCAACCCTCTCAGAAACTTGTTCCTCATCGTCCTCTCCTGGTTAGCAATGTGGGGAACATACGACAGAAGTGAGGAAACTTTCTAGCGTACTCGGCCACCCTCATGTTCCATTGCTTCAGATTATCAAACTCCCTCTCAGGGTTATTGTAATACGACTCAGGGGTATACTCCTGACAAAAGGCGGCTCATAAGCTCTCCCAAGAAATCAAAACTCCACTCTCTCTCAAGACTCGGGAAGTACCCTTCTACCAGCGTTGAGCCTACTCCCTCAACTGCAGAACAGCCAACTTCAGTCTCTTCTCCCGAGAATACTCCACCCGTATCAAACAACTTCTCCATATGCTCCAACCAGCCTTCAGCCATCAGAACACCCTCAGCGCTAGTGAACGTAGGGGGATTCGTCTGCTGAAATCTAGCCAGAACTAACTCCATCTCACCGATCTGCCTAGTCACATTCTCAACCTCCACCTCTGCCTGTCTAGCTCAATGACGTAAGGGCACACTCTGCTGATCAACATCCTCGTCGCTCCCCGGGGGCTCTAGACTCCCCAACTTCCTGCCTAGTGGTTCTACCCCTACCTCTTCTCGGTGGGATCTACAAGATACTCAAAGGTAAGAACCAAAAGTAGATAAATCACAGAGGCAGATAACAAAATCGTAGAAATCACAGTCAATCACAAACAAAAAGCTCAAACTATGTGCCTAGAGTTTTTCAAAGTCTAAGGAGATTATGTCCCACGATAACATAAGACCAGAGGCCTTATATATGCAAGCTGAACTGATGAAGATCGGTGGTGTGCGGGAGGTGAGAAGTGCTAAAAAGAGAGAACGACGAACACAAGAAGAAAAACAGAGAGGGAAGAAAAAAGAGAGAGCGCAGCAGTCGACTATCAGATCAGATGAGCTTAATCATAAAAGTAGACTGCGGAGCCTATCAACTTTGAAGGACTTCCCAGTGTGTGAGGAAACTTTCAAGATTTTATTCACTGTAATATTTCTCACACATAGATTCAATCACATATATGAGAGCCTAGAGCTGAATAGTTTAATTGAGTGGATCACAACCCAAATCTACACAAATCTGTCCTGACACGAAGACGTCAAATTTAGTGTTTGTAGTATTTAAATAGAGACGTTAAATATGTTCTTAGAAATGGAGTTCACATGGCCTGCGAGCTGTTGTGCAGTCGATTCTAGGAGTTCAACTTTGGGTAGTGGGTATGTCCCAACTGATTGGGTCATTACAAATCTTTGTATGATCAAAGCCTTCTAGTGTAAGACTTCCAGTTTGGAAGAAGAGGAGACGTAGGAGCGATGCTCCGAACTTCCACAAAAAAATTCAGATGAGTTCTTTACAGCTTTCAGCATACATACTTGCATCGCATAATTTACCATCAGCTTTCAATTTGTCGAGAGTGTTTCGGGTTTTTATGTGCATGATTTCTAAACATATCATACTCGATCTACTTCTCGGTGCACAACAGATTTCAAGAACCAGAACTATTGCAACCCATGTTTTTATTCATTTAATTTGCGTGCAGCTCTGTTCTGTGCTGATATCTTGGTGCACGATCTGTGTTTTTGATCCTAACAAGCGGTATCAGAGAAGGTTGTTCTTGCAAATAATTTCAAATTGAAAATTTTAAAGGTTTTAAAAATGCTTTCAGGTTCATTTTACGAAGACAAGGCGAGTAATGATTTTTGAATTCCAGCATTGTTTCTTCTGTCGAGCTGACAAAGGTTGCACGAGACCTATTTGGACGCCAATTTCTTTGCTTTTGGTTGTGCTAAGATATTGCACATGAGACAAAATCAGAGAAAAATAGAAGAAGATCTGTGAATTTGAAGATCATTTATCTTTTAGTCTGAGTAAATGATAATTAAAATTTACGTGCTCTGATGGTTCTTCAAATTAATTTTTTTGTGGAAAAATCTCTCTGTGTACAAAAGTTTTAAGATTTTAAAATGTTTTCGAGATCAATGTATAAATATAGGGGAAGTAATGATTATCGAATTGTAGATCAATTTTTCGAAAAAAAGTGCAGCAATATCTCTTCTCTCATGCTGACACAGATCACGTGCGATCTGTGTGGATGCCAAGATATTTACTTTTAGTTATGCTAAGATTAGATAAAAGTGGAAGAGATTCTGTTAATTCAATTATCATTTATCTTCTAATCTGAGTAGATGAGGAAAATCAGTAGCACTCATTCAGCTCTGAATATTTCTTATTCAACTCAGTCAGTTTTCGCCAAAGCTATTTTTACTTGATTTCTCTATATGTGCTACAAAATTGTTTTAAAGATTTTAAAACTCATTTACAAGAGATAAAGTGGTGTAATGAATTCAAAAAAACAGTAATATCTTCTATCGAGCTTAACAGATTAGGTGAAATCTATGTGGAAGTCATTTTCCTTGCTTCTGGTTGTGCTGATAGTAGTACATGTGACAGAAACAGAGAAACATAGAAGAAATTCTATGAATTCAATCTTCATTTATCTTCTATTCTGAATATATGAGAATTTTCAGTAGCATACAATCAATTTTAAAAATTCATATCATGCTAATTTCTGCAAACTGTCGTCTCTTCCAAAAATGTTTTTTTTCGAAAATTGAAAACCCTGTGCTGTGTTAAAGTGGATATATCTTTTTAATTATTAAGGAGGAGACAAGATTTTGAAGCCTTTTTGATTCCCACTAAAAAGGGGGAGAAATATTTCAATCTGTTTATTCATACTTATGTTTTTCCAAGTTTTGTGTTAATAAAAAAGGAGGAGATTGTTGGATCTGTTATGCAGATCAGATCCTTATTTTGATGAACAAAAAACTTTTTTTTATATCTGACGATTTAATTGGGTGTGCATGCTAAGCTGCTACAAATCAAATTAGACGCGAGCGGAAAAGCGATGAACATAGTTCAATTGAGATGATGTCCAAGCTGATCCAGTAGAGGACGCCCAAACTGATCCAACAGATGAAATCCAAGCTGATCTAGATTAGAGCAAAGATCAGGACAGAATAAACTAGTTTAGAGAAGGTATCAGCCAGAGCAGGAGCAGCTTAGAAGAGACATGAACATCAGCTCAAAGGAGAAAATATTAGACATTCGGATTAGAGATAGAATCAGCACATAGTCGATTATCTTAGAGCAGATGAGAACAAGAGCAGATTCGAGAAGAAGCGTAGAAACATTTCAGAGCAAAACAAAGAAGAACAAAACAGCTTAGATAAGTACAAAGAATAACGAATCAGCTTAGATTAAGAGCAGCTTAGAGGGAGCTTCATAGTGCATCAGCTAAGAGACGATCAACTGAAATGGGTCAGCTGAGAGACGATCAGCTGAAAGGGGTCAGCTAAGAGGCGATCATCTGAGAGGAAGAAGAAGAAGCAAGACTCGGAATATAACAACTCAGAGCAGATCAACTCAGAGGCATTCAGATCAGGAGGCATCTACTCAGAACATATCAGATCACGAGCACAACAGTTTGAACATGAGCATATGAAAAGACTGGATTAAAGTAGTTCACACTGATTTGCTACGTCTACATCAGGTTCAAAACAAGTACAAAGAACACTAAATGGTCTCACCTACCTCTGTACGATGAAAGGACAACAAGGACACAAATTCAAAAATTTTACAGAAGCTTTTCAACGATTGGGAGATTGTGTCGTACGGTAACATAAGACCAGAGACCTTATATATACAAGCTGAACTGATGAAGATCGGCTACGTGTGGGAGATGAGAAGTGCGAAAAAGAGAGAACGACGAACACAAGAAGAAAAACAGAGAGGGAAGAAAAAAGAGAGAGCGAAGCAGTCGACTATCAGATCAGAGGAGCTTAATCGTAAAATTTGACTGCTGAGCCTATCATATTTGAAGAAGAGCTTCCCAATGTGTGATGAAACATTCAAGAGTTTATTCACTATAATATTTCTCACACACAGATTCACTCATATATATGAGAGGCGGCTGCTGAATAGTTTACTTGAGAGAATCACAACCAAAATCTATACAAATCTGTCTTGAAACGAAGACGTAAAACTTAGTATTTGTAGTCTTTGAACATAGACGTTAAACATGTTCTTAGAAACGGAGTTCACACAGCCTGCGAGCTATTGTGCAGTCAAGTCTAGAAGTTCAGCTTTGGGCAGTGGGTAATTCCCAGATGAGTGGGTCAGTGCAAATCTTTTTATGATCAAAGTATTTAAGTGTAAATCTTCTAGTTTGGAAGAATGGATGACGTAGGAGCGATGCTTATTAGTCATTGAGTACACATAATATATGTAAGGGAAGTGCTACTCAATCTAGCATTAGAATCGTTTTCCAATTCTAATCAAAACAAAATCAAGATTTGTTTTCCAATTCAATGCTCATAAACATTTAAGCATCCTTTATCAGTCATTGAGCACACATAATATATGTAAGGGAAGTGCTACTCAATTCTAGCATTAGAACATACAAACTTGGCAAACATACTCAAGTACCATAATATATAAAATGGAACAAATGTACCGAGCCATTATCTTGATAATTGTGACTGAAAATTTGAGTTCATTGGTATTTTCATGAAGATACAACATCCTTGAGATCCATGACAAGAACATCAACTTTGTTCAAAACTTTCATTGGAGAGGCAGCACACTGGTCTGGACTTGATCTAATAAACCGTGTTTCATCATGAAGAACCAGGCTGCGAATCTTATACCACTGTGACTCTCTACGAGTTTATTTTTCAACGAAAAAAGCGTTTTCTCATTTGGACTCTCGAGCTGGAAGTTATGCCATTTCTCCCAAAGTTGCTGCAAGCTACCATAAAACTTAACTTGCATATATATATTAGAATGATTTTTAAAAACGAATTTTAGAAAAGAAATTGGTTCAAGTGATCTTAAAGAATAATCCGCTCTGATACCACTTGTTGGAAATGAAAACAGATCGCAAACATGTTTAAAATCATTTTCACAGAACACGACTGTGCGTGACTTGAAATAATTTAGAGCTGCAATAGCTCCGTGTTCTTGAAAGGTTTAGCACCGAGATATTATATCACTTTTGGTTTTTATACCAAGCGGAAAATACTCGAAATCCTCTAAACTGGCTTATGTAATTTTTAAAACATTTGAAATATATTCAAGTGAAGTTTTAAAACAATTTTATTGAAGTATTTTATAAAACACCTAAAATGCTTCAACAATGCATATGAAAAGCATGAATGAATGTAGTAAGGAATCACATAATTTGTTTATGAAAGTTCGATGACAATACTTTCTGCATCTCCCCATCTTCTATTAAAGGAAGGATCTACTAGAAAACTTTGATTTATACAACACTTTATATAAACCCACTTCAATATAGAACTAATCTCATTGTCTAAATTGAAACTTTTGGACTTCACAACTTTATTGTCTTTGTGTTAACTCACTCGATCTAAACAATGAAACTTAGCTCTCTTATGTATGAGTGAGTGAGTGTGCCTGAGGATTTAATCTTTTACAGTGCATACTCGTAAATTATCCTCACACACTGGGAAGTGCTCTCAATAAGCTGATTTCTTCATGAAGAATTCCCTTCTTTTGTTGTATTCTCTTCTTTCTTCTATCTCTTATATCTTCTTTTGTTAATCTCTCAAGTGTTGTATCTATAACTTCCAGATCTGATTTGAACGTTAGAAACAAAGAAATAGCCGTTGGAAAGACTCTTGAACACTTTTGGTCAACTCCAAAAATCCAGTCTGATCGGGTTTGACAGAGCTGGTTTGACCGTGCTGTTTTTACCAAGCTGATCTGAGCAGCTATGATCTGATATGGGCTACTGTGATCTGAGTTGTTCTGTTGCTATCTGAGCTGTTATGTTGCTATATGAGATGTTTTGTGATCTGAGCTGTTGCGATCTGAGATTTTCTGTGATCTGAGCTGTTATGTTGCGATCTGAGCTGTTATGCTCGATCTGATCTGATCTGCGCGATCTCTGCATTCACGTAAACTGTTAGAAGCATAACAACAAGTTTTGTGTTCATCAAAATTTATATTTGATCTATTTCCAGATCCAACAAATATATATATATATATATATATGACTGATACTGTGGGTACCTACTGTGGCACCTGATGATGTGGCAGCACCAGAAAGTGTCACATCACCAGGTGCTCACAGTAGCTGCCCACAATATCAATTTTGTATCTATATTATCGGGGCGGTTCGGGTATAGGGTGTTATCCTCATTCCCATCCCCGTCTGATTCGGGAATTTAAAAATTTTCCAAAATCCGTTCCATTTCAGGTTTTCCCCGTGGGCCCTAACTCACGGAGAAAATGTAGGACCGAGCGCCTGCCGCTTTACCAAAAGCTATAGCTGGTGGTAACGGTGCAACTCCAATCTTTTAAACCGTATAGCAACACAAGCGCCACTGTTCGATCGCTCTACCTAGCAGGGGCAATTATTGCACTCCAACAGAAAATTATCATCCCTAATTATAAGTCGATTGATATTATATATGACTTGAAGAAGTGATTATTATTTATAAATTATAAATAATGGCAAAAAAAAAAAAAGGTGAAGCCCACGCCAACTTTTGAATTTTCAATTTACTTATTCAGAATCTAACCCAATTATTTGAATTTAGATATATGTAAAACTGATTTTTTTAATAATAAAAATGATTTAGTTAGAGGTGAAAAAAATTTTTAATGTTATTTTTTAATGTCAATTTTTTAATGTTAATTTTTTTATGTTATCATATTTATATAGAATATAACATTTATTTAAATTTTTATTTTTTTTAATCGGGTTACTTGGTATCGGGTTCGGTTAGGCTTGCTATATCTCAGGTTATTTTGGGGTTTGGATCGTGTTTAGATTGGAACTTCGTTTATAATTTCATCACTTCAATCCGATCGAAACCCACCCGACTCATCCAAATTGACGGACTGCTTTTTTTTTTTTTTTTTTTTTAATCGATGGCAAACAATTCAATATATTCACCGGTGGGTTCACAATTAAATACCCCATTGCTCCCAGTTGGAGGACAGATACATTAAATCTTCACTATTCTGGCCATTAAAATAAATGCCTGTCCCCCGCTGGGTAATGTTATAATGGTATTTAATGCACCAAAGAATCCAAAACCATTATGCAAATGAGTTTATTGTCCAATTTATAACGCAAACGTATGATCGAACCCAGACGTACTTTCATTAAATTCCGCGGGCCACCAAAAATTGGTACTCATCTTAATATACCTAGATTTTTCATCAAAAACGTATAATATATATAGTAAGATAAGTTAAAAGTAAAGACAAATGCCAATAGCAATATAAATGCCTTTTTAATTTTTTCTGTGTTTGAATGAATAAATTTCAAGATAATACTTGATTTATGTGGATTTAAAAAGACAGAAAGTGCATGGAGATTTGAATCAATATATTGTATATCTTGTATAACAATCTCAATTCTCTCTAATAAAGGCATAAATGGTTTTCAAATCTGATGTAACCGAATTCCACTTTATCTGAAAAGCTCCCACATGGTCGGATTGAGAATGTTGTGCTCGAGTGTCTTGAACTGTCGAAGGGAAATATGCTATGTATGGTGACCTAAAATTACAAAAAAAATTAGTTCCTGAAGAAACTCATCCGATGCTTAAGTATGTTGGGAGGTCGGGAGAGAAGTAAGCAAGAATATATGCCAAAGCTTATGGATTCGTGAAGTGATTGTAAAATGAGGCGTTGGGCTTTTATAGAGGTTACGTGGTTAATGTGAGCGAGTATCCGGCTTGTGATGCACTTGGACAAAATCTGCGCCAGATGTCGTGTACACATTAACCACTTTTGTGGATGTGATTGTCACCACGACACTTCGAGATAAGATATATCAAGATCTGTCGTGTGCACATTGGACACTGATGTAACCGAATTTTTACCACCAATGAGATGCCTTTACGTCAGACTGTCAGGTCGGGAGGTCAGGAGGTTTGTCCTCGAAGGATGGATTGGATGAAAACTGTCGAAGCTGAACTAGTAGGAAACTGCTTGTATGAGTCACCTGCATTGAAATATCACCAAGTCTGGGCGTCAACACCATACAACCCGAGGAATAGGAGAGGACAGGTTGGGAGCTCTGTCCTTGGGGGATGAGCGGGGTGGATTCATTCAATCACCTGCAACAACAGGCACTGGTTAGAGGACATCGGGAGTTATCCCGACGAAGGCCCTCCGATGCTTAAGTTAGATCGAGTGATCGAGAATATATAGTGCGAAGAATGTACGAGTCTTCTCAATGAATGTAAACTGAGACATACCCGGATATTTATAGGAGTGGCTAGGCGGTTGCATGTACGTTCCCTCAGCAATCATGAGCCGGGACAGGTTTTGCAGACCTTCCATGTACACTATCCCACCACCAGTACATAGGGATGGGTCTTTCAGCTTTGTCAGTGCACTAATCATGTGCTAAACAAAAGGGTCAAATGGTTGTGATGGGTCGCTATCAATAACAGACATCTTGCCTCGAGGTCGTGTCGCCAAGCTATAATGTGAAGACTCATCGCACCTCGAGACCCAAGGTATCCTGAAAGTACTACCCGAGGTGCATCGTGGGTACCTATGGAGCGCCTATTAGGGGTGCGTTGGTTGGAAACCATTAGGAGTGCTTAGATACCTGTTCGGTTTTCTTTATCCCGACGTGACATGTTCCACAGTGAAATGATCCTGAAAACCGAGGTGATCGGGCAGTTGTCAAGATGGAAAGCTACCAGTGACGTTCCAAGAGTATCCCCCAACGGGTCCTAAATGAAGAATTGAACTTTAGGACTATGCAGAGTAGTGGTCGGCACCCGAGGTTCAAATATGTGTTTATGAAGAAAACCACGAACCGTGTGAACTTGTATCGTAGCCGTTGATTAAATTGAATTGGATGATCAGGATAAGCTCTAGCTCGGTACTCGAGGCGTCAATTGATATTTTCGAGATAATCTGGACCCTCCAATATGATGGAGATCCTACGGCTGTAGTATCCTCCGAGTTTCTATAAATTGGTCGAACTTTCTCATTCATTTCATACTCACTTTCTTACGGCGTCGAAACCCTGTCAAATTTCACTCGCTACCCGAGCTCTCGAGCTAACTAATATTATCTCCCGACCTCCCTTTTTCATTTCCATACTTGTATGTCTCAGTTTAATCTAACTTTAGAGATGTCTTCCACAGATAATAGCATCGTTAGGAGAGTAACATAGTCTTTAGATTCCCTTCGTCCTAGGGATGTAGGAATGAGGGCGGACCCTGACCGCTATAGATATTCGTAGGGCGAGATTAATCAAGATTGCTCGAGAAGAGGCAGAGCTTGCCTCCTCCGGGTGTACTTGGTACGAGGTTGAGGCTTAATCCTAAAAGAGTCGGACAACCCCTTAATTAAGGATAAGGCAAGGATGTCTCATAGGTTTGAGGTGATTATCTTCGAGGTAGAGGATTGAGCTCATTGTCCTACTGGTTTCCATACTTTTTATATAAATCAATTAGATATGGGTCTCAGGTTTATCATTCCTAAGTTTATACTAGGATTATGTAATCACCTCGGGGTCATCCTAGCCAATGACCCCCCAACTCGTTCAGCTTTCTTTTATCACTAGGAATTTTGCTCAAGTTTTTAAAATCCCTCTATCAACCTATACATTGATGCAAATAATCCAGTTCAAGAGGTTATGTGGGGACCTTGGGTTAATCAAATCTTAAAGGGTAATTAACAATTAAACATCATTAAGCCATGATAATTAACAGAACTTTTTCTTTATACAAAAAACAACAAGTGTGTCTGTTGCTTTCCAACAGTCTGTTATCTATTATCATAAATACCCGAAAACAAAGCAATACAACATAATTACAAGAGCTTGGATTTGATAGCCACTTTGTTTTTCAACTATAATTTTGAACTTCTTGAAGGTTTCAAACACCTCCGATTTTTCCTTGACAAAATAAACCCAAGTTTTCCGAGAAAAACATCAATGAAAAATATAAAGTAATTACTCTTATCATACATCCGAGTGTATCAGCTCTAATGGATGCTGAGTTATCGTCATAGACTCCTTCGGAAAGCTTTTTCTTACTTGCTTACCCAAAAAGACATCTTTCACAAATTTGATTTGGGTGGTCGATGGAAGGCAAACCTTTCACCATTTTTCTTTTACTCATTAGTTTCAACCTATCAAAATTTTCAAGTGTCCCAATCTCATATGTCACAACCATGATGAATCTTAAAATCAAAATATCAAACACATCGGACCACTACTTTGAATATTCAACAATAAGATTCTACTTTTCGTCATTGGTACATTGGCTATTAGCCTTCCATTTTCATATTTCATGGTCAGACTTTTATCTCTCAAGTTAATTTCGTAATCTTTCTCCAAAAGTTCACTCAAACTTAAAATATTAATTTTCATGTCCGGGACATATTAGACATTAGAAATAAGCTGATGGCTACCATTTTTAGACCGAAAATTGTACCTCTTCCTTGGACTTGAACTTGTGATGAATCTACAAAATTAATATTGCCACCAATTTACTCTTCAAGTTCAACAAACAAATATTTCTTATCACAAATATTGCGCCGGAGTCAAGGTAACACTTATTATTATCTTGCCCTTGAATATTTTTGCAAGCGAGAAGCAAAGTGGGGTGTACTTCCTCGGTATAGGTTTTCATAAAATTATTCGTCTCCTCCACATTATTTCTACAATCGTAAGAGTTATCATTTGACTACATACCTTTGTTGAGTTTGTCTGCCTCCTCCTCTTGGACCTTTTCCTCGTCCACGACCTCTTCCTTGGTTGAAGTTTTGGCTTGATTCATTATTATGAAAATTATTGTCACCTCCTCCTAGTCCATAACCACTTTGGCCTTGATTTCTACCTCCTCCACGTCCTCGACCTCTTTGGGACGTGCCATGATTTGTCTCCTTCTCTTACAATGATAGCTTTGATTTCGAAGCTTGTTCCGCCGATTCATGAGGATTCTTCAATCTTTCTTCGTCAGCTTGCAGCGATCTGGAAAGATCATCAACAATCATGGTTTCCGTATCCTTGGACTCTTCAATGGAAACAACAATGTAATCAAATTTTGCATCCAACGATCGTAGGATTTTTCCAACGATCAGTTCATCCTTCACATCTTCTCCATATCTCTTCATTTGGTTAGTGACAACCAAAACTCAGTGAAATATAATCCAAAACTGATTCGGATTCAGTCTTGTGCAAGGATTGAAACTCACCTCATAGAGTTTGGAGACACACTTTCTTCTTTATCGACTCCTTTAAAAGAATCTTGAAAAAGATCCCATGCTTGCTTGGAGGTGTTTGCACTGACAACCTTCTCGAATATCTTCTCATCTAAAATTTGATGAATGAGTGTAAGAGGCCTTTTAATCTTTCTTCTTGGTGAAACGAACCGGACTCTAAAGAAATTTTTTTTTTGAAAACATATGCGGAATACTTAAACTTTAAGTGTGGCTCATTCCCTTGTAAAACATTTCTAAATCATTTTCTCATCCATACTTCAAACATAAATAAAGGAATATTTAAAAATGTTAAAACATCCAAACGGAATAAAAATCAACTGAGTAAAAATACTGAAAGTGAACATGTTTAAAACCAACATCTGAAAAATGTATCATAGCAGAACTGAAACATAAAGGCGGTCAGGGGATACTGCTGCAACAGACGCTCAGATGTCCTCACCACCAGTCAGGTTAAACTCAGTAGGATCATCACCTGCACCATTTAAACCTAGTGAGCCTAGAGGCTCAGCATGCTCTACCTTATATCATAACAAGGTACATACTAATAAAATCGCATGCAAGCACATACTTGTAATAAAATAACGTTAAGACATGAATGTGTGCATGATCTTAAAACATTACTTCATACATTTCATATCGTAACATAACATATACATACCTAAGGCATGACATAGCATAACATGAAAAGCGTATGAGTCGTATCCTGAAGTGTGACCATAGTCGATTGATCAATTTATAAACCAACGTACGCGGCGTTGTGGTTCACCCTACCTCGAGTCGCGATCCCTATATGTCACACCTCTATGTTGTCACTTTACCATGATATCAACACATGGATCCATAAGCTCGTAATACATTAACAGAAGTTCAACGGGCCCGGTATCCCGCATCCCCTCATCATAAGTTGTCACAAATCATTCAATCCCTCAGGTTTTGTCTTTTAAAAGAACATGCCTTTAACATTCATAAAACATTCATGATGCATGCATTTCGTAATTATGCAAGTTTAAAAGCTTCGCCCGTTAATGTATATTTAATCATCTCCTTTAAAATATTTATGTACATAGGATACTACATATATAATTAAATATACATTTACGGGCTTCTATATTTTTCTACTTCGGTCAAGGATTGGTTCAGGAGCCCGGTCCACTACAACTGGACTAAACATCACTCTTAACTTAGTCAATGAATCGAGTGTTCACCCTTGAAATCTTGCCTACTTTTAATTCAATTTTGACTTATTAAAAATCAAATTTGACTTATTTAAAATCAATTTTTGACTTTAAAATCAATTTTGACCCCAATAGCCGATTTTGACCAAAAGATCGATTTTGACCAATTTAAAATCCAAGAAATCGATTTTGACTTTATTAAAATTTCAAAGGCCCCAATTTTGACTTAAAATTCAAAAATAAACATAACTCTAATTATTTTAAAAGTTTGACTCAATTTTAAAACATCTGGATATTTTTTTTTAAAATTGGACCTTTGACTTAAATTAAAAATAACAGATCCATAGTTAAAATAACTTTGACCGATTTTAAACATTGACTCGACGAACCGACCCCGGTTTAACCGAACCAACCAAATCCGGTTTACTTAGACAGAACCAATTCACCACAAAACCCAAGTCATGCATGTCGCCGCATCAAGCGACCACCCGGGACTTCCAGCGTTCGTACTCTACGCTTCGGCCACCATGGCCGGAGCCCCGCCGGCTGGACCACCCCTAGGTCCAGCCGTTCCTAAACAGACCAGCCCTGGTCCAAACCGTGTGTGCATGAGGGAGAACGGGTCGAGGGAAGGAAGCGGAACGTCACGGCTGCGCAATGCACCACCCTCGCCTCTTCACGTGAACCTAGCTCTATCGATCCACCTAGACACCCTACTGTTAGAGTAGATGCCCAACTAGCCAACTTGTGGCGTGTGGGTTTTATTGACTCTTGTATATGACCATCTTTATTTATGAAATTCTTATTTATTTATGGCATTCTTTATCTTCATTATGATTATAATGTTAACAAATGTGTTGGATAAAGACCTAGAATGAACCATAATGTATGTTAGATGTGATAGTGGATATGATGGCTATCATGAAACACATCTAATAGTCACTGTGCATTCTGAATTCGTTCCTAGTCGATTGGGTCGTCAAAATGAGGATAAGGCCGCCCGAGCTTGAGACTAGCATCTGCGATGTGAAGTACCATGTTTCATTGGTAGGGAACATTGTGATATTCTGAGCATGCAGATGGATAGTGACCTGGTGATCTATCGAACTACCCTCGTTCGGACTTTCCAAGTGGTTACCATTTGTCGAGTGGATAAGTCTGAGGTCTTGATTGTACTGATTAGTCCTCACTACTCGAAACGTCATTGAGACTCTACATGATAGGAGCCTCACTTTGACTCGTTTACCGACCCACTTGGGGTCATTAGGTGGCGGGATTGGGTGAGGTCCCGATGCATGTAGGAGTCGGTGTTTCGTTGTCGAGGATTCACCGCTCGCTCTCATGCGTGGATATCCTATGCTATCTGAGGGGATAATAGTGTATAAATCTCTGGCCAGAGTACTGGATGTGTTTTAGGTAATGGGTTTACCTAGTTACACTCGTGATGTCACTATTCGATCTCCAAGATGTATGCATAGTTATCGGATCTCTAGCGACTCTCGATTTATCAATGGTCGTTGATCTGATCGGGATATATGTGTTGAAAGGA
>KQ987740.1:274915-290294 GCA_001598015.1 Dorcoceras hygrometricum
GAAACAAAAGTGTTTGTTTCTAGGAATTCCACCTTTATGGAAAGGGAATTTCTACTTGATAGAAAGGGCAGAATAGTAGAATCGAAGAGGTTTGAGAACCAACTGAAGTACCAAGTGAATCTCCTGCGCCTCCAGAGCCAGTACCAGAAATGTCGCACCTAGGAGATCCGAAAGGGTTCCTAGGGCTCCTGAAAGATATGGTTTCCTTCTTGAAGATGATCAGGGTGATCAAGTTGTTGGATGTGATCCAAGGACTTTCAAGGAGGCAATTTCCGATGCTGATTCTAATTTGTGGCTTGAAGCAATGCAGTCTGAGATTGACTCAATGCATGCGAATCAAGTTTGGACTCTTGTTAATCCTCCCGAAGGAATTGTGCCTATTGGGTGCAAATGGATATACAAGAAGAAACTTGGGCCTGACGGTAAGGTATTGACCTACAAGGCACGACTGGTCGCAAAAGGTTACACTCAAAGGCAAGGTGTTGACTATGATTAAACCTTTTCACCAGTCGCAATGTTCAAGTCAATTAGAATCTTACTGGCCATAGCCGCATGGTACGACTATGAGATATGGCAAATGGATGTGAAAACTGCGTTCCTTAATGGAAACATTAAGGAAGAGATCTATATGACGCAGCCTGAGGGTTTCACATCTGTACGAAGTGAGCATAAGGTATGCAAACTTCAGAGATCGATCTACGGTCTCAAACAAGCATCGAGGAGTTGGAACCTGAGATTCGATGAAACAATTAAGGAATTTGGTTTCATCAAGAATCCCGAGGAGCCATGTGTATATAAGAATGTAGTTAAAGGCGCCGTGACATTCCTTGTACTTTACGTTGATGACATTCTTCTCATTGGTAATGATGTAGGAATGCTACAGTCAACTAAAGTCTGGTTTTCTAGTAGATTCTCGATGAAGGACATGGGTGAAGCATCCTATATTCTTGGAATACAGATCTATTGGGATAGATCGAAACGGATGCTCGGACTCACCCAAGCTACCTACATCGATACCATACTTAAGCGGTTCTCTATGGAAGAGTCCAAGAGAGGACACCTACCTATGTGCCACGGGGTCACTCTATCTAAGTCTATGTGTCCGAAGACTGATGAGGAGATAGAGAGTATGACACGTGTGCCATATGTCTCGGAAGTAGGTAGTATTATGTATGGCATGATCTCAACTAGACCGAATGTCGCATATGCTCTGAGTGTCACGAGCCGCTACCAGGCCAACCCCGGCCAATTGCATTGGAAGGCTGTGAAAGATATTATTAAGTACTTGCGAATGACTAAGAATATGTTCATGGTCTATGGGGAGGTGAACTGAAATTGGAAGGCTACACTGATTCTAGCTTCCAATGTGACGTGGATGATTCGAAGTCTACCTCTGGATTTGTATTCATGCTCAATGGTGGTGCTGTCTCTTGGAAGAGTTCCAAGCAAGACACCATCGCGGATTCAACCACTGAGGCTGAGTACATCGCAGCATCAGCTGCTGCTAAGGAGGCGGTTTGGATAAGGAATTTCGTCCAACAGTTGGGCATCATTCCTGATGGAGTTGGTCCAGTCCCGGTGTACTGCGACAACACGGGTGCCGTTGTGCAAGAAAAGGAGCCTAGGTCTCACCAAAGATCCAAACATATACTGAGAAAATACCACATAATCCGGGATATTGTGGCTAGAGGTGACATAGCAGTTGAGAGAGTCGCCTCTGCGGACAACGTTGCTAATCCACTTACGAAGCCCTTGCCAGGACCGTTGTTTGAAAAACATCGCGAAACAATGGGACTGCGTCTGATGAGTAGTTGGCTATAGGGCAAGTGGGAGATTGTTAGAGTAGATGCCCAACTAGCCAACTTGTGGCGTGTGGGTTTTATTGACTCTTGTATATGACAATCTTTATTTATGAAATTCGTATTTATTTATGGCATTCTTTATCTTCATTATGATTATAATGTTAACAAATGTGTTGGATAAAGACCTAGAATGAACCATAATGTATGTTAGATGTGATAGTGGATATGATGGCTATCATGAAACACATCTAATAGTCACTGTGCATTCTGAATTCGTTCCTAGTCGATTGGGTCGTCAAAATGAGAATAAGGCCGCCCGAGCTTGAGACTAGCATCTGCGATGTGAAGTACCATGTTTCATTGGTAGGGAACATTGTGATGTTCTGAGCATGCAGATGGATAGTAACCTGGTGATCTATCGAACTACCCTCGTTCGGACTTTCCAAGTGGTTACCATTTGTCGAGTGGATAAGTCCGAGGTCTTGGTTGTACTGATTAGTCCTCACTACTCGAAACGTCATTGAGACTCTACATGATAGGCGCCTCACTTTGACTCATTTACCGACCCACTTGAGGTCATTAGGTGGCGGGATTGGGTGAGGTCCCGATGCATGTAGGAGTCGATGTTTCGTTGTCGAGAATTCATCGCTCGCTCTCATGCGTTGATATCCTATGCTATCTGAGGGGATAATAGTGTATAAATATCTGGCCAGAGTACTGGATGTGTTTTAGGTAAATGGGTTTACCTAGTTACACTCGCGATGTCACTATTCGATCTCCAAGATGTATGCATAGTTATCGGATCTCTAGCGACTCTCGATTTACCAATGGTCGTTGATCTGATCGGGATATATGTGTTGAAAGGACCGTACTGTACGCTAACCACGACCAACTGGTTCTTGCAGGCACTATCAGTGATACCTAGGGGATCATGGGGCGATGTTGCTAGGCGCTTTGCCATGATCCGATGGGCAAGTCCAAAATTATGATTTCGGAGTCACAATGGTTGTGGGCCCACAGCTAGCTGTATCCCTGAACCATTGAGGGTCACACAAGTACTGGATTCATGATTCCCGCACAAAAACTGAGCTCAATGTGTTGAGCATAGGAAGAGGATTTTAGGGAGTGGGACTTCCTAAAAGTCAACAGGGGTCAAATTACGATTTCTCAAAAGTTGAGGGGCTAAACTGTAATTTTGGTCTAGGTGATCTGAAAAATTGTTTTTCACATCATAATATTCAGTTTTGGAAACTGAGTCGATCGGTCCGATCTGATCGTCGATCGGAGTTATGATGAAACCGTGGTGATTTAATTGAACCGGATGTTCATATGGACCTGGGTTTGACCCAAGTCCATTGGGCCGGTTCAAGCTCATGTATATTTATTATATACTAGTCTTGTACTAGGGCTTTAATCAGAAGATTACATCACACAACTAAAAACCTAGCCTCTAATCTCGGCCGCCCCCTCCTCTCCCTACCTCACGCAGCCGCCGACACCACCGTGCGCCGCCTTGCGCCGTCGCGCCACCGCCGTGTCCAGCCGCCGCCGTGATCGGACTTGTTCCGATCGTATTGACGAGGAGAATCTGATCGTGCTAAAATCCGTCAGATCTTCTAGTGCAGACTGATGGAGGAATCACGTTTCCGGTCGTGGACCTGATTAGACGATCTATCGCCGCTTACCTTTTGAAGTGCCGGTTTCGTTGTGAAACTGGTCGGAGCCAGGCGCCTAGACGCCAGCAAGGTAACGATTCAAACATCCTATGTATGTTTATCGTTGTAGTTTTAATGTATTGAACGTATCGTCGGGGCCGGGAAACGGGATCCGGATCCGCCATTGACGCCAACACCTACTACCTCGACTTGGACCACCATGAGCCCCCTAGAACCTCTATAACCAAGCCACAACCCCTGTAAATCGCCGACCAAAGCCTCATGAGGAAGAACAAAAACAGGTTAGAAATCGTGTGGAATATGCATGAGATCAAATCATGAAGTGTAGATCTAAACATATTGCATACAATTCACACCATAATTCCTTGAAAACAGATTAATACAGTTTAAATGGTGAGAAAAAATTTTGATATCACATGCCTGGTTTGGTTGGAGTAGAGATCTGCGAGTTACCGACGTTGTAGATGCGAGATCATGGCACCACCGACTTTGGATCACCAAAACTCACCAAGAACTTGAGATTTTCGAAAGTTTGAGTGTGAGGGGAAGGGATGGGATGGATGATGTGATTTAGAGGCTAGGTTAAGTGTTTAATTTTGAGTTATGAAAAATAAAGTGTGCCACAAATGATCCCCGTTGATTTTAATTAAGAAAATGGGAGAAAATGACATGCTTGCCCCTCTAATTAATTGAAAGGATAATCAAAATATTTATCTTGGCTTTGAAATATCAAATTTTCGAAATCCATGCCCCCTCAAAATTTAAAACATCCTAAAATCCAATAAAACAACCCGTATACGCGAAAAACGGGTTCCCCTCTAAATTAATTATAAAAACTCCAATTTTGAGAAATTGTTGCTTAAAATAAAATAATGTCATTCTTAAAAATCCAATAACATAAAAATCTCAAATTATTTTATTCCGGACGGTCCTAATCTCGTCCACGCGTCTGTAACTCAAACAGGCTGAAAAACAACACATGCATACCATGCAGCATAAAATCATAAATAAATCAAATAAGATGGCATGTAATCATCTAAAATTATTTTCCCCCTAGTCATGCGCTCATTTCTACGTAGTCATGAATTTCTAGCCGTTACAACTCTCCCCCATCATAGGAATTTCGTCCCCGAAATTGAGTACTTACCAAATAACTTCGGGTAGCGCGTCCGCATATTGGCCTCGGTCTCCCAGGTAGCTTCATCCTCCAAGTGATTCTGTCATCGGACCTTGACCTCTGAATACTACGCTCTCTCAGCTGCGCTCCTCCCTAGCTAGAATCTTCACTGGTCGCTCCTCAAAAGATAAATCTGATACCAACTGGAGCTCCTCGAAATCCAACACATGAGACGGATTCGGAACATACTTCCGCAGCATCGAGATGTGGAAGACATTATGGACTGCTGATAAGCTGGGTGGTATCGCTACTCGGTAAGCCAGAGTACCAACCCTCTCCAGAATCTCAAACGGCCCAATAAACCTCGGGCTAAGCTTGCCTCTCCGGCCAAATCCCATCACGCCCTTCATGGTTGATATCCTCACAAGCACATGATCTCCCACGGCTAGCTCCAGATCTCGTCATCTCTGATCGGCATAACTCTTCTGACGAATCTGGGCTGTCCTCATCCTATCTTGAATCCTCATCACCATGTCCGTCGTCTGCTGCACTAACTCCGGCCCGGTAAGCACTCTCTCACCAACTCGTCCCAGTGTACGGGATATCTGCATCTCCTCTCGTATAGAGCCTCATACGGAGCCATCCCTATCGATGCCTGAAAGATTTTGTTGTACGTGAACTCTACCAGCGGCAATCTCGAGTCCCACGTACCCTGAAAATCTATGACACAAGCTCTCAGCAAATCCTCCAGAATCTGGATGACCCTCTCTAACTGTCCGTCCGTCTACGGATGAAAAGCTACCAGCGGCAATCTCGAGTCCCAGTACCCTGAAAATCTATGACACAAGCTCTCAGCAAATCCTCCAGAATCTGGATGACCCTCTCTAACTGTCCGTCCGTCTACGGATGAAAAGCTGTACTGAACGACAATCTAGTCCCCAAAGCGGCATGCAAACTCCTCTAGAACGCAGATGTGAATCTGGTGTCTCTGTCCGACACTATCAAGACTGGTATGCCATGCAGTCTGACAACCTCTCGGATGTAGAGCTCTGCGTACTACGTCAGGGTGAAAGTAGTCTTCACCGGTAAGAAATGCGCTGACTTGGTGAGTCTGTCCACGATCACCCATATAGTTGTGTATCCTCTGGGACTCCTAGGCAATCCAACCACAAAATCCATCGTAATATGCTCTCACTTCCACTCAGGAATAAGAAGTGGCTGCAACAACCCTGTCGGTCACTGATGCTCTGCCTTGACCTGCTGACAGGTCAAGGACTCAGACACGAATCTCCCAATGTCCTTCTTCATCCCTGGCCACCAGTACAAAGTCTGCAAATCTCTCTGTACATCTTCGTACTCCCTGGGTGGATGGAGTATGTCGATGTATGAGCCTCATATAAGATCTCGGCTCTCAACTGTCCCGTGCTCGGCACCCACGTACGGCCTGTGAAACAAACTATCCCATCCTAAACAGTGTACAGACCTCGTCCTCTGTCCTCATCACGCTGCCTCCACTGCTGTAACTGCTCATCGGAGGCCTTTCCCTCTCTTATCCGCTCTCAAAGAGTCGGCTGAAAAGTGAGCACTGCTAAACTCGGTGCACAGCCTCCTGAATAGAACTCTAGGCCGAATCTCTGAATCTCAGTCTATAGTGGCCTCTCAACTGACAAACACGCCACCACTGCAGTCTTCCGGATCAAAGCGTCTGCCACTACATTAGCTTTACCCAGATGGTAGCTAATGTCACAGTCATAGGCCTTCACCAACTCTAACCATCTGCGCTGCCTCATGTTCAGCTCCTTCTGGTTGAAGAAGTACTTGAGACTCTTGTGGTCAGTGAATATCTGACACTTCTCGTCGTATAAGTAGTGCCTCCAAATCTTCAACGCAAACACCACTACTGCAAGCTCCAAATCATGCGTCGGATAGTTCTGCTCATAACCCTTCAGCTGCCTCGACGCATATGCAATAACCTTACCACCCTGCATCAGGATTGCATCCAAACCTCTCAGAGAAACATCTGTATAAACCACAAACTCCTCGTGGTCCACTGGCATAGATAATACTGGCGCTGAAGTAAGGGCCTCCTTCAACTGATCAAAGCTCCTCTGACACTCGGGAATCCATACATACTTTGTGTTCTTCTTGATCAAGGCTGTCAAGGGCACTGAGATAGAAGAGAAGCCCTTGATAAACTTGCGATAATAACCTGCCAAGCCCAAGAAACTGCGAATCTCCGCTGCATTCCTTGGAAACCCCCAGTTCTGCACTACCTCCACCTTCGATGGGTCGACTGAAATCCCATCTCTCGACACAATATGCCCTAAGAATGCCACCTGCTCCAGCCAAAACTCGCACTTGCTGAACTTGACATACAATCTGTGCTCCCTCAAAGTCTGCAAAGCCGTCTGCAAGTGCTGCCTATGCTCCTCCAAGCTTCTCGAATAGACCAGGATGTCGTCGATGAAAACAATGATGAACTGGTCTAGATATTGCCTGAATACCCTGTTCATCATATCGATGAAAATCGCTGGGGCATTCGTTAGGCCAACGACATCACCAAGACTCGTAGTGGCCGTAGCGTGTCCTAAAAGCAGTATTGGACACGTCCTCCTCTCTAACTCTCAGCTGATGATAGCCAGATCTCAAATCAATCTTCGAGAACACCGAGGCTCCCTGCAACTGATCGAATAAATCCTCAATCCTCGGGAGTGGGTACTTATTCTTCACTGTGACTCTATTCAGCTCCCGATAATCGATGCACAATCTCATGCTGTCGTCCTTCTTCTTCACAAACAACACTGACGTTCCCCATGGAGAAAAGCTAGGACGAATGAACCCCTTATCGAGCAACTCCTGAATCTGCTCCTTAAGCTCCTTCATCTCGGTAGGGGATAATCGATAAGGTGCCTTAAATATAGGCACTGTCCCTGGCATCATCTCAATAGAAAACTCCACATCTCGCTCCAGTGGAACTCCCACTACATCAACAGGGAAGACATCTGCATAATCCCTGACTACCTCCACATCAGATAGTGAAGGGCCTACTGAATCTCCAGAAGCGGTAAAGCCATCTCGCTCCAGTGGAACTCCCACTACATCAACAGGGAAGACATCTGCATAATCCCTGACTACCTCCACATCAGATAGTGAAGGGCCTACTGAATCTCCAGAAGCGGTAAAGCTGGCCAAGAATTCCTGACATCCGTGCTCAACTAGCTTCCAGGCCTGAAGAAAATATATAAATCTGGGCTTCTATGGCCTCCTAACTGCCTCAAATAAGAAATCCTTCTGCCCTGACGGTCTGATAGACACTATCCTCCGTTGAAAGTCAATCGCTGCTCCAAACTCTGACAGCCAATCCATGCCTAGGATGAGGTCAAATCCTGTCATCGGCAAAAAGACCAAATCTGCTCTAACTGCATGATCCTGAAACGTCATCATCAAACCTTGCACGACGCTGGTCGTCGTCAACTCCTCTCCTGACGGAACCGTCACGGTGAGAGCTACCCCCATGCTCTCCGGAACAATACCCATCCTCTGTGTGAATGCACTCGAAATAAACGAGTGGGTCGTCCCTAAGTCTAGCAAAGCGAGTGTAGTGACACCAAGCACACGAATCTCGCCTGAAACAGAAACGTCACACAGGTACGCGTTTCTGGTCATACTAAATCCCAAAAAGCAGATTATATACCTAAAACATTTCTAAGTTCCCTATTCCTATCCGTCACGGTTTTCAAGGCAAGTCCTAGAAGTCCTACAGTTCTCACTTACGTTTACCTAGCAACTAAGGCAACAAGTTTCCTAGCAGTGCTCCACCTAGCATGCAATTCCAAAACACCCAGATAGCAACATAATAGGTACGGAAATCTAAAACGGAATACCTGTGAGTAAAGTCGTGTCGGGATCCGCAACCTCTGTCTGCCTCATGAAAACATGACCAGTAGACTGCACCTTCTTTGGGCAATTCAAAGCGATATGCCCCGGCTCCTTGCAGTGGAAACATCGGCATGAACCCCCCATGCACGGCCCTGGATGACTCTTCTGGCACGTCGGGCACGTCTGTGTCCCTACAGGTCTAGGGGCAGTAGTCCCCTACTGCTGCGGTCTGGGATGACCTGCGGCCTCTGCTGACCTTGAGGCCTCTGCTGCTGCTGTTCCTGAGGAGATGGGCCCTTAGAAGGCCCCTGAAAATGTCTCTTCTCTTGTGGCTACGAAGACTGGCCCTGACGGGCTGTTGCATCTGACGCTTCCTCTGGTAGTCATCTCTCATGTCCTTCCGGCCTCTCTCAGACCGGTAAGCCCTATTCACTGCCGCCATATAAGTCTCCACGTCCGCCATGTTGACATCGTGGCGGATGTCGGGTCGCAGTCCATCAGTAAACTGCCACAGCTTCTCGCTCTCCATCATAGCAATCGAGGGCACAAAGGTACACCCCCGCTCAAACTGTCTAACATACTCAGCAACAGACTTGTCTTCTTGACGGAGACTCATAAACTCCCGAATAAGCTGGCTCCGGGCATCCACAGTAAAATACTTCTCGAAAAAGACTTTCTTGAACTCCTCCCATGTCAGGCTCTCCAGAAATAGACCAACCACTGTGCCCTTCCACCACAGAGCGGCATCTCCCTTCAGCATGAAAATATCACAACGGACCTTGTCGACGTCCGCTAGACCCATATAATCATAGATAGTCTCCATGGATCGGATCCACTCCTCAGCAACAAGTGGATCGGTGATACCAGCAAACTCTTTAGGTCCCTGCTTGCGGAACCTCTCCGCAACGTCATCCTCATGCGACTTCCCGGGTCGCTATGACTGACGCTCCAGCAGTCTGGTAATCCCAGATAGCATATCCACGCTAGCTCTCTCATATGGAGTCAACTGAGATGGTGGGGGAGGAGGAGGCGTAGCATCATCCTGCTGGGTCCTATCACGTCGGGGAGGCATTGTTCTGATACACCAAAACCTTATCACGTAAATCTAAGTGCATGACTAAGCGTCTATTTTTAAAACTCTAAGACCAAACACTCATTCATAACTAAAACATGCAGCATGCAATCATAAACATAAATCGTAAAACAGTAAACTCACAGACTGGTAGTGCGACTTCTAAGCTCCACACAGCAGGCTAGTACTCCACCAGAACCACCGCTCTGATACCAACTGAAACGAACCAGACTCAAAAATTTTTTTTAAAAAAACATATGCGGAATACTTAAACTTAAAGTGTGGCTCGTTCCCTTTTAAAACATTTCTAAATCATTTTGTCATCCATACTTCAAATATAAATAAAGGAATATTTAAAAATGTTAAAACATCCAAACGGAATAAAAATCAACTGAGTAAAAATACTGAAAGTGAACATGTTTAAAACCAACATCTGCAAAATATATCATAACAGAACTGAAACATAAAGGCGGTCACGGGGTACTGCTGCAAGAGGCGCTCAAATGTCCTCACCACCAGTCGGGTTAAACTCAGCAGAATCATCACCTGCACCATTTAAACCTAGTGAGCCTAGAGGCTCAGCATGCTCTATCTCTTATCATAACAAGGTACATACTAATAAAATCGCATGCAAGCACATACTTGTAATAAAATAACGTTAAGACATGACTGTGTGCATGTCTTAAAACATTGCTTCATACATTTCATATCGTAACATAACATATACATACCTAAGGCATGACATAGCATAACATGAAAAACGTATGAGTCGTATCTTGAAGTGTGACCATAGTCGATTGATCAATCTATAAACCAACGTACGCGGTGTTGTGGTTCACCAGACCTCTATATTTAATCATTTCCTTTAAAATATTTACATATATAGCATAATACATATATAATTAAATATACATTTACGGGCTTCTACATTTTTCTACTTCGGTCAAGGATTCGTTCAGGAGCTCGGCCCACTACAACTGGACTAAACATCACTCTTAACTTAGTCAATGAATCGAATGTTCACCCTTGAAATCTTGACTACTTTTAATTCAATTTTGACTTATTAAAAATCAAATTTGACTTATTTAAATCAATTTTTGACTTTAAAATCAATTTTGACCCCAATAGCCGATTTTGACCAAAAGATCGATTTTGACCAATTTAAAATCCAAGAAATCGATTTTGACTTGATTAAAATTCCAAAGGCCCCAATTTTGACTTAAAATTCAAAAATAAACATAACTCTAATTATTTTAAAAGTTTGACTCAATTTTAAAACATCTGGCTATTTTCTTTAAAATTGGACATTTGACTTAAAATTAAAAATAACAGGTCCATAATTAAAATTACTTTGACCGATTTTAAAACATTGACTCGAGACTCGATGAACCGACCCCGATTTAGCCGAACCAACCAAATCCGGTTTACTTAGACCGAACCAATTCACCAAAAAAACCCAAGCCATGCATGTCGCCGCCTCCAGCGACCACCCGGGACTTCCCGCGTTCGTACTCTATGCTTCGGCCACCATGGTCTGAGCCCCGCCGGCTGGACCACCCCCAGTCCAGCCTGTCCTAACCAGACCAGCCCTGGTCCAAACCGTGTGCGCACGAGGGAGAATGGATCGAGGTAAGGGAGTGCAACGTCACGGCTGCGCGATGCGCCACCCTCACATCTTCACGTGAACCTAGCTCTATCGATCCATCTAGCCACCCTCCTACCTCGACTTGGACGACCATGAGCCCTCTAGGAACCTATAGAACCGAGCCACAACCCCTGTAAATCGCCCGATCGAAGCCTCATGAGGAAGAACAAAAACAGGTTAGAAGTCGTGTGGCATATGCATGAGATCAAATCATGAAGTGTAGATATAAACATATTGAATACAATTCACACCATAATTCCTTAAAAACATATTAATACGGTTTAAATGGTGAGAAAATAAGTTGATATCACATGCCTGGTTTGGTTGGAGTAGAGATCTGCGAGTTACCGACGTTGTAGACGCGAGATCGGGGCACCACCGGCTTTGGATCACCAAAACTCACCAAGAACTTGAGATTTTCGAAACTTCGAGTGTGAGGGGAAGGGAGGGGACGGCTGGTGTGAGAGGCTAGGTTAAGTGTTTAATTTTGAGTTATGAAAAATAAAAAGTGCCACAAATGACCCCCATTGATTTTAATTAAGAAAATGGGAGAAAATGACATGCTTGCCCTCTAATTAATTGAAAGGATAATCAAAATCTCAATCTTGGCTTTGAAATATCAAATTTTCGAAATCAATGCCCCCTCAAAACATATTAATACAGTTTAAATGGTGAGAAAATAAGTTGATATCACATGCCTGGTTTGGTTGGAGTAGAGATCTACGAGTTACCGACGTTGTAGACGCGAGATCGGGGCACCACCGGCTTTGGATCACCAAAACTCACCAAGAACTTGAGATTTTCGAAACTTAAAGTGTGAGGGGGAGGGAGGGGACGGCTGGTGTGAGAGGCTAGGTTAAGTGTTTAATTTTGAGTTATGAAAAATAAAAAGTGCCACAAATGACCCCCATTGATTTTAATTAAGAAAAGGGGAGAAAATGACATGCTTGCCCTCTAATTAATTGAAAGGATAATCAAAATCTCAATCTTGGCTTTGAAATATCAAATTTTCGAAATCAATGCCCCCTCAAAATTTAAAACATCCTAAAATCCAATAAAACAGTCCGTATAGGCGAAAAACGGGTTCCCCTCCAAATTAATTATAAAAACTCCAATTTTCAGAAATTGTTGCTTAAAATAAAATAATTTCATTATTAAAATCCAATAACTTAAAAATCTCAAATTATTTTCATTCCGATCGTCCCTAATCTCGTCCACGCGTCTGTAACTCAAACAGGCTGAAAAACAACACATGTATATCATGCAACATAAAATCATAAATAAATCACATAAGCTGGCATGTAATCATCTAAAATTATTTTCCCCCTAGTCACACACTGATTTCTACGTAGTTAGGAATTTTTAGGCGTTACACTTGGTGACAGCGTCATCACCCTCGACTTCTTTCTCCACAAGGCCCCAACATTCATAGGCTCCAAGCAAAGCGTTCTTTTTTATACACCAATTATCATAATTATCTTCGGTGAGAGGTGAAGCTTGGAAGGAAGTTCCGATTTCATCTTTTCTTCAAGCTCTCAAGAGACTCTGATACCAATTTATTAAAAAGTGTAGATTATTTCACTTTTAACTCATGAACATAAGAGAAGAAGGAGGAAATCTTTGTATGTATTTCATTTCAACTCAACTCACTCATACAGATGGTTATAATAGATGAGGTATTTATACTATTTTCTAGCCATAAATCTACAACTAGTACATGTATCATGATTTAATTTCATACATCTCTTCTACCTAGTACATGAAAGCTCATGCATTCTTCCAATTCATGCATACTCCGAATATATCTAGATAATATGAATCTAGATTATTATTGTCATTAATTTCAACAATTTCTCCAACATAGATATCATTCTCCTAGAATAATATGGAATTTTAAAGCAAGATTTTCAACTTATCGATCTTTTATTATTCTGAATAATAATAAGGGAATCGAGAGTGTCAGTTTATTTGTTTTATGGATAATAAGTAGGTGCTCATGCAGAATACGAGGACCTTTAATATATTTCGAGAATCTGTTATCAGAAGAAAGTGTTCGATTCAAGTAGAAGAATACATATATTATCTCTCTCAATAAACCCCAAATATTCATTATACTTCGAGGGATTTTGATTCCTTCGTTATACGCGGAATAACAGTTCAAAAACTTTATAATAGGTATTTTTTGTTGGAAATTAAAGTGTACATATCCTATAATGACACCTAAAGATATCTAAGGAATATTTCTAGTCATGTATATTGCTTTTTGTGTTCTTTTTTTATTCATTTATCAAGTTCAATTTTACTCCAATATTTTTTGTTCTTTGGAAATTCAATCGTCTATCTGACGTTAAGTGGTGGTGATATATGCAATGCTATTGGCATTCCTTATGAGAAATGACGTAATCATGAAAGAATTCAAATATATAGGGCTAAAATTATGCTAATATATATATATTATATAATTTTCCCAAAGATTTGTAAATCGGGCTGAACCCGAAATGAACACAATGGTGCTTTATACAAGTTAAATAAAGCAAACTCCGTCGATCCAAAAATGCTTGGAATTTCGGGAAGAAACTATTTAATATGATGACACCTTCTCGTGAAGGAGTGAACGAATTCAAATTAAATATGATAGAATCAGAATCCTCAAGAGTTGTTGACTCTATTTATATCTCCCCATCGGGGCCTTTTAGGTCAAGTCCATCGGAGACAATGATTAATTTTCTTTCAATAAATGATGGGGCCAATAAATGCCTGCCATAGTGCACGACAATATAACGTGTGATTACACCAAATAAAACAATACTGCCATTTCCTCATATTAATTGTTTCACTACTTTTTAAGTTACATATTCAACAAAATAAACCTAAAATTAACCCCGGCTGATGATCGAGTGGTTAACCATGTCCCGTTGGAAGAATTCATCGAACTCCTGGCTAGATTGACCGCTCGAGTACATAACCGAGCTGATTTGTTGGTTCACGTATGTATTAATGTATCCGATCCCTCGAGCTCGTTATACATATCTGATAATACATATGTTAGCTATCATATAGTTTGAGAGAATAAGGGGATATACGGAATGTGATTGGACCAATATTTTAAGTTCAATATTTTTGTTATGCTTTTTATAAATTCGGACAAATCACATGGTGCCACGTAGCGTCGAGGAAGGAAATCGGGAAGTTAGTTGTGCAGGATATCGGATATATATATATATATATATATATATATGTATATTGGGATGGTATCTCTTTACCATTTAAGTATTTGAAATAGCTAAATATATATTATGTATTAATGTTGAATAAGATTGCGATACATATATAGTTTCACTCCCATATATTTGAATGTTTATAAAAATATATTTCTTCCTCCACCATAAGCGTATGTTTTTCGACCACTCATTTGGTTGGATGATTTTGAGATATACTGGCAATAGTTAGGCGCATAGGTATATTCGGGATCGAACCATATCAATATATGTATAAACCAGATTTATCGTAAATTTTGTTCAGTATAGAATAACCAGTGGCTCATAATATGATCACAAAGTTACATTCTCAAAAGTTTGATGTAAAGAAATTAATATGAGTTAACCCCTCGTAGGTCAGATGACCCTTTGCCCATGCATGTTTTAAATCAAGGGATATGTTCGGGTAGGCAGGGACATGAGGGATATGACTTATATAACATGTCGACCCTTAGAACATATCGCACTATATTTCAGTAGGAACATACACGAGAATCGAAATCGCGAAGTCGAATAGAAGAATCTCACGTCACCATAACCCTAAGTCTTACCAACTCGCGTGTGCCCGTTAGAATTTAGAGTACATATAACGTAACATGAAATGCCTTTACGCCACCATTTCTCCGTCTGCCACCGCCTATGCCTGAAAATTTTTCAAGCCGGCGGCTAATTTGTAAGCCGCATGGGTCCGAGAGGGAGACAGGGTGTCGTTTGTCTAGGGATGGCAACGGGGCAGGGCGGGGCCGGTTTTGCCATTACCATCCCCGTCTCCAAATAATTCGGGGATCCCCATCCCCATCCCCCCGGGGATTGGTTCGGGGACAGGGATCCTCATCCCCGCCACTAATATTATATATATATTATTCATTAATCTATATTATTAATACATACATATTTCTAATATATCGGTATATTATATATATACTATTAC
>KQ987741.1:0-19036 GCA_001598015.1 Dorcoceras hygrometricum
ATTCTAGGTCTTTATCCAACACAATTGTTAACATTATAACATAATGAAAATAAATAATGCCATAAAGAAATGCGTATTTCATAAATAAATATCGTTATACACAAGAGTCAATAAAACCCACACGCCACAAGTTGGCTAGTTGGGTATCTACTCTAACAAATTGTTCGGCACAGTGACCCCAATGAGCTCCTCAATCAAGCTAGAAAAAGACGAAACTGGATCTGCCATTGAGATATCATTGTATCGTGGTATTATAGGCTCCCTGCTTTACCCAACTGCTAAAAGATCAGACATCATGTTTGCTGTCTGTATATGTGCTAGATTTCCAAGCGGAGCCAAAGCAATCGCATTACATAGCTGTAAAGCGGATCTTAAAATATTTGAATGGAACTTCCAATGTGGGTCTTTGGTATCCCAAAGACTCAAGCTTTCAATCAATCGGTTACAGTGATGCAGACTACGCAGGATGTAGAATTGATCGGCAAAGCACCAGTGGGACTTGTAAATTCTTGGGAGATCGCTTGATTTCCTGGTTTAGTAAGAAGCAGACCTCTATAGCAACGTCCACAGCTAAAGCGGAGTACTTGACGGCTGGAAGCTGCTGTGCTCAGATTCTATGGATTCAACACCAGCTGAAGGACTATGGCATTGATGCTTCTGAAGCGCCTATTCTTTGTGACAACACCAGTGCCATCGCGATCACTCAAAATCAAGTGCTGCATTCCAGAACAAAGCACATCGACATCAGGAATCCTTCATAAGGGACCATGTGCTCAAGAAAGACGTCCGGCTGGAGTATGACTGACCAGAAAGTGGCTGACATCTTCACAAATCCCCTACCAGACGCTAATTTTTCTTATTTTAGGAACATTTTAGGTCTCCAAGAATTTCCTTGATTTGTCTGTGCGCTAACTAAATTTCAGGTTGAGCAGCTTTTATGCATCATATTCGAGTCAACCGTTCAGGGGGAACACTGAACTCTTGGACTTGGTAATATTTCAAACTTGGGAGAACCTTAGTCTTAGGGGGAACAACGGATCTGAATTATTAAACGCTGAGTCGGCTGAATATGTGGGATCTGGATACACTCAGATGTCATATATACACAGTTGATGCTTATCCATGATCAGATCCTGTACTCCCCTACTGATACATCAAAATAGGTCCTAAGGTTGTGACACTTTTTAATTTTTGGCGCGCATTTTGTTTTTACTGTTTTACCCTCGTGGTTAATTTTCGAAAATCATCTCAAAATCATTTCCAAATATTGATCGTGCCATCGGATGATTGACACGTGTTTCATCATGCGAACCGTCACACCGACATTTTCTCTCTCTTTTACCGTTTCGTATTCCTCGACTATATTACGGATTTTCCATTATGCTCTAACACTTACCTTGCGCAAATTATTCTCTCGCATACTTGTGCCCTTGCCTTTTCGTGCTCTCTTTCTGTAGATATCCTTTCCGGTGTAATCTTCTCAAATCAACATACAGAAATGGCCTCTTCTCTAATCATCAACACCATTCAAGTCTACTTTGACTCTGTCCTCGAAATGGACAACGAGGGTGTGGTTGCAATGTTTGAAGCCCTTATTTCATCTGGCCTTAGTGGATTTTTGGGATGCTCTTCAGCCATTTTCGAAACTGCTCTGATGGAGTTCTTCCACAATGCGTCCGTCAGGGATGGTGTTGTTGTAAGTACGATACAAGGAAAACCAGTGGCTATTTTGGAAGAAATGTTTGCCAGCACCTTCCAATTGCCGTTGGAGGGTTTGAGTGATTTACACGAAGTACCACAGGATCTAGTTATTGAAGCGCGCGTGTCTTTTCGTACGATGGTAAACTAGTAAGTACATCCTGTAACAAGGGGGACTTGGTGTTTGAGTTTCGTTTGCTAAATGACATTCTGGAAAAGTCTGTGATGGTAAAGGTAGGGTCGTTCGATGCCGTGACCCATGAGAGGTTCTTGATGATGACTGCTATCCATGGGGGCATCAACTGGAGTAAAATTCTATTCAAAGTGCTCAAAGACATGGTAACTCCGGGTTCAAAGCAAGTCCGAGGTTTTGCAGTTCAAATTTGCATTGTTCTGAAGGGTACTCCTGATCTAGAGTTGGGAGAATCGAAGGAGTTCCCTCCTTTGAAGATTCTTACAGCGAATAATATTGGAAAGTATATTGCCATAAACAAGAACATTGCCATTGAGGATGTGGAGGATGAGCCAGTGATGGAGAAACAAGCGGAGAAAAAGAAGGTTGTGTCTAAAAGAGACATGATCCTACTGTTGTATCACCCGTTGTTAAGAGGAAGAGAACATCTGGGAGAGCTACTCCCGTAGCTACGGATTTGACGCTGGTAGCAGTAGCTCAAGAGGCGGTACCTATTCAAATGATCTCGGCTGTGACACCTCCTGCTACTAAACGCAAAGCACCGAAGAGGAGGTTGAAACTACCAGCAGGTTCTGATGATGAAATTGTTGAAAAAGAATCAGATGTGGTGGATGTTGGAGAGCAACAAAGGGAAGAGTCAACTACTGATGATGTGGATAAAATTATTGAAATGTGCAAATGGAAACAGATATGGGGGAATCAGATATGGTTACGGAGCGTACATATATGGATAAAGAGACAGTACTTGCGGGCATTGAGCACTCGATTGATGTCAATGATGAGGATGATAATCTTGATGGAGCTGAAAATGAAATTGCTAGGAAAATGGCATCTTTTACTGCACCAAAACAATTTCTTAAAGAGCCTTTGAGATCTGGAGAGGATGACGACATTTCTGGGGTTGAGCAACCAAGTAAGACAACTGATGAGGAATCAATGTCTATTGAGGATCTCTTGAAAATATTCCGGATGATGCAATGATGCCATCAGTCACCGTTGAAGGACCAACAAGGATCAAATTTGGACTTGGGATTCAGATTCTGGGAGTCAGCGAAGTGGATCCATACACAGCTAAAGTGGTATCCGGCCCGTGAGATGTTCAGTTTAATCTGTGCAGATACATATTTTCTTGTCCAGCTTCGAAATAAGGTAATAGTAGATGTTGTCACATTCTTTCATTCCTTCAGTTTGAGTAGCATAGCAGATCTTGCTTCAGTCAAAGATATTATCGTCAAAGAAAAGCAGTTTTTGACATGGGCAGAGACTGATTCGTTAGAAACAGCTGTGAGGCGGCAGGAGTACATTATTGCTAAATATAGAGAGATGCTTTTGAGAAAATTCTTAGAAGCCCATCGACAAAACTTCAAAGCTGGTCAACCCATGACAGCCATTGATCTACGAATCATAGAGTTGCTCTCTAATGCTCATATCTTTGCATTCGAGACATTACAAGCTCAGATGAGATTACATGGCGTGAAGTGGGATCGGATTTGCGGCTCAAGACTATTTGAAGGAGTGCATAGAGATCATGGTGCAATGATTGCCCAATAAAATATGAACAACAGGTGTTTGTGCTGGATTCGAACCAAGACCTTGGTTGACGGGTCCTGGCTTCTCCAAGAAGGCAATGATTTTTGGATACACCTACCAAAGCCAGTTATCTTTCTCGAAGTGGAATTACCTACTTAACGGCAATTCGATGATTCTCTTGCCCCCCGTTAGTGAATTCTTCAAGCTGCTTCGCAAACATTGGGTTGATGTGTGTATAGAAGTTGTACATTTTGCTACTTTTGGTCGCTTGCAACCATTTGGTTCAAATAATTTTTGTAGAGATATAGTTGCAGTTGGTACAGTGGTAGATGTAGCAGTAGATCCAGCAGATTTTGTTGGAATTTTTTGCAGAGGTCTAGATGTACAGTTGGCTCCCTCATATTCGAGTTCTAGCTCTAGCCAACCAGAATCCACAGCCTTGAGCGGAGGTTTACTGAAATTTTAAATCAACAGGACAGTCTGTATCGAGGACTGTTTATAAATGTTCGCAAAGAAGTTCAGCTTCAAAAGACCGCTCTGTCCCTTGATATTCTGGAATCTCAGCAAAAACTACAATCTCAGCAGGTTGCGTGTTCTCAGGCTTATGATGATAAATTGAAAAAGATCGAGGACCGGCAAGATGCCCTTTCCCACAAAATAATGGAATTCCGTGTGCAAGCACAGGAAAACTATAATCACCTCATGTCTCAGTTGTCAGAGCTTGTTGATTATATCAATAGGGGGCGTGATGACAAAAAGGGGGAAAGTGGTAGCAGCCGCGGTCCGCAACCTCCTGGTGATCGTGGCAGACCTGGCTCTGGTGATGGAGGAAATAGATCTAGAGGAGGCAGTAGGACTGAACCCCCTAGGAAACGAGGTGGTGGTGGCTCGCAAAGAAGGGACTGGAGATACTGGATATGAGGAAACTAATTATTGGAGAGATCTGATCGATTGTATTTTTTAGTTTCAGTGCTTTGTACAAGTCTTTTGTACTTTGATTCATGTAGAATATATAGCAGACTTGGAGCAATTCATTTTTGTCTCTTTAGAAGTCAAAGGCTGCTAAGTTTTGCCATCACCAAAAAGAAGGAAATTGTTAAGGTAAAATTTATAAGTTTTGGTGATCACAAACACAAGACAAAAAAAAAATGAATCTTAATAATCAGATCTGGGCAGTCAGATATCCTGGTTAAAATTAAGCATTCTCATATCCAAAAGTTTTTGAAACCGTTGTCTCAGATTTCAAGTAACGTGTTGGGATTTTATTTCAGAGTATCATAATTGATTCTGTGTAGAGCAATTCAGATATCAGCTATCGAGTTAAGATTTCAGGAAGCCTATCGGGTTTGTATATTCGGGTCTCTTCAGTTTTAAAGACAGGTATTCAGACTTGAGGGTACTCAGATTTGATTCAGAGGCTACAGTAACAGAACCAGGTATGCCCAGTAAGTACATTTCAGATTTGAGTTTATGCATATCAGATGAGAATAGACCACAGGGGTCTTCAGACTTCAGATTTGATAAAGTCTTACGAGAAGAATAGAACCGTCAGATATGACAGTGTTAATAGTACTAATAGGAATATATGTCAGATGTGATAACTCTACGTGCAAGGAGACAGTAGCGATTTAAAGAGGGAAATAGAGCAGTACTCTAATCTCAGCAATACAACAGATGCGAGCTTCAAATCTCTTCAAACGTCATCAATTTGTTGGAGATGATTACAACGGTCAAAATTGATTTAAGGATAAAAGATCGTAGCTATCTTAAGTAAGTCGCACATTACGCCAAATGATTGATACGCTAGTTACTCTGTTTGGCAAGTCAGTCAATCAAGCTTTGACAGTGCAGTTTACCTTGTGCATAGTGCTAATGGAGATTCGATGAAGATATGCAGAGGGATTCGAATCTACTGACCGTTGAGGTAGAAGAGCAAAAATATATGAAGAATTCATATGAAGAATACTCTTGGTCAATTTACTCTCGAATACTCGCTGGAACTCATTATTGCAGAAATTTTCTAAGTCCAGTCTTCAAAACTCGAATAACACTTCACGTTGGACTTGATAGTTTCATCTTCGAGTCAAATATTTGGTTTACATTTGTAAATTGAGTATCTCTGTTTAGAAATCAGAAGATTTACAGTACTAATTGTTTAGCACTTCAATGTATATCAATATTGAGTCTGTAACGAACTTGCTGTGTGAAACAGTTCAAAAAATCAAGTTGCCTGTAATTCAGCAGTTGTATCTGCGTAGAGTTGGAGATTGCTAGGAGTTCACTTGGAGTGAGGCTCGGTGACTGGGTGTAGACAGAAGCTGTGTGCATCAAATTCTTCTAGTGGAACCTTCCTGAAAATGAAGAATGGGAGACTTAGGATCTTTAGATCCGAACTTCCATAACAAACTCTGACCCTTGCATTTTACTTTACTACAGCTTACTTATATTTTTACTGTTCACTTGTTGATCGACTTCTTTCCGCACATTATTTGTTAGTCAAGAGATCAGACTTGAACTGAGATACCTCGGATCTGGTAACATAGATACGAGTTAAGCTAGGCGCTTGTAAAACTATTTTGAAGGTTTCGAAAAATAAAAATCCATAGGAGTTCATTCAACCCCCCTTCTGAACTCCTAGGTCTGTTTTCGATACCTATTGCTCCTATCAGGATTTTGTCCTCGAAATAGACTCTTAAAAACATATCAGAATCAATAAAACACCAGAATTTTACCAAAACTAACACTAACAATCTGCCCAGCATAGCTCAAAGCTTACCAAAACCACAAATCATGGGCACAAATCAATCTAAAACACGAAATCAACAAGCCAGAAGTTACCGGGAATGCTACTGTCAACGCTCAAACAGATGAGGCCACTCCTGTCTCATATTTTCTTCCACTTCCCAGGTAGCTTCTTCTCTACCGTTCTTGTTCCAGGTAGGAGCCAATTTACCCTTATATCTGAATCTCGTTACGCTCTTGAAAGGAGAAACTTTGAGAAACACTCGATCGCCAACCTCAAACTCCAAAGGTCTGCATCGCTTGTTAGCATAGCTAGCATGCCGATCTTGTGCAGCTTTCATTCTACTCCGAATCAACTCAATCTGGTCTTTCATATGCTGTACAAATTCAGGAGTAGACAGCTGTTTCTCACCAACCTCTTCCCAGTAGATCGGAGATCTACACTTTCGACCATACAAAGCTTCGAATGGGGTCATCCCAATAGTCACCTGGTAGCTGTTGTTATCACCAATGATAAAGAATCCTGCCAGTCACCGCTGAAATCCAACACCACAGCTCGCGGCATGTCTTATAAAATCTGTATGGTCCTCTCGGATTGGCCATCTGTCTGCGGGTGGATAAGCTGTACTCATAGCCAATCGTGAACCCATAGCTGCCTGCAAGCTCTTCCAAAAATGCTTGGATCTCTATCGAACACTATCGAACACTATCGAAACCGGGAAGTAAACCTTGGATCTCTATCGGGAAGTAAACCTTGGATCCTTATCGGGAAGTAAACCTTGGATCTCTATCGAACACTATCGAAACCGGCACTCCGTG
Source organism: Dorcoceras hygrometricum (assembly GCA_001598015.1). Lineage (NCBI taxonomy): Eukaryota > Viridiplantae > Streptophyta > Magnoliopsida > Lamiales > Gesneriaceae > Dorcoceras > Dorcoceras hygrometricum. Next base: position 6,983 of record KQ987741.1, read on the forward strand.
CAATCTAACCACATGGTCGATATACAACTTTGACATCTTCTTCATCGAACACCTCACGTCATAGGGAATGAAATGGGCCGAATTCGAAAGTCTGTCAACAACAACCCAAATCGCATCACATCCCCTATTCGATCGAGGTAACTGTGTCACAAAATCCATGGCGATGTGCTCCCAATTCCATTGAGGCACTTCTAAACTCTGTAGCGATCCACCAGGTCTCATCCTCTTAGCATTGACCTGTTGACAATTCAAACACCGAGCTACAAATCCAGAGATGCCATTCCTCATACCTTCCCACAAATAGTGCGACTTCAAGGCATGATACATCTTCTTCTCGCCCAGATGCACACTGTAGTAGGGCTGTCAATTCGGGTGGGTCGGGTGGGTTCGGGTCGGGTTGGGTAAAAATTTTAAAAAAATTATGAACCCGAACCAGAAATATATCAACCCAAACCTGATTTTTTTTTGGGTGGTTCGGGTCAGGTTGTCGGGTTGGGATACATTTTAGTGTTAATTTGGGTGAATCGGGTCGGGTTGTGTCAGGCCTCGTGCTCATATCAGAGTAAACCACGCAAACACAAGCGGAAGCAACTAAAAAGTGGTTAAAATTTTTGCTTTTAGCCTGACAGAAAGATAACATAATTTAAAATACAACAATACTCAAAATAATCCCAGTTTTATAAATCCACAACACCACAAACAGTCAAGTACAATAATTGCCCAACGGCTGAATACAACACAAGTATTGATAGACTGCCAACTATATAGATCTAAGCATCACCCGGGACATCCCACCACGGTGATACCAGTGCATATAGATAATATACATAACTGGGACACTCTATCTACCTCCTGGGGCACCTCCAGCTGGGTCAAAGCCACGGCCAGCGGAATAACCTCGGAAACCTGAACCACAAACAGGCAAACAACACAACAGCCCCAGAGGGACCTCGGGGTCAAACCCCAGTACGAAGAGCAACTATAAAACAGCAATGAATAGAAAAAGATAAAATGCAGATACTATGCATGAAGAACGTAAACAAAGAGCCAAGGAATTCAAGCAGAGCACCACAGCTGATAACAAATTCTGCGAAGAAAGGTTAGTGGCCACTGGTGTGTGTGTACAAGCACACGGGAATTACCCGCTCATCTTTACACCACACCTGAAATACCAGATGCATCAACAACTCAACCTGCTGTTTCCCAAACCATGAATTGTTGTAGTTAACCACTCGACGCGTGGTGGCTAATAAATACCAGCAAGGAGATGAGAGTGCGGTATTGCCGCTTGCCCTCAAAATCTGGTAAGAACAGAACAGCAATAACAACAGGACATGGCTGCAACAGCTGAATGGAATTGATAATGCGTATGCAATGCAACAGTTTAACCAACACATAAACAACAATGCAATGCATACACAGCAAACACATAATATCAATGCCAATTCCAGCCATAATACAAGCTCAACATCCGTACCTCACCAGCTCCTGAGCTACAATTTACACACACAGTTGCTACAACGAAGTCCAAGCAACACAGATCTGTAACCTGCTAAACCAACACAAGCTACTGCTCAAAATCCGAAACAAAAAACAACAGCAGCTGGGAGCTACAACTACACCAGTGCTTATCTACCTTCCTAACTTAACGAAAAGATCTAACAAAGCTTAAAGGTAGAATTCTCACTTACCCGAACGAACTACTGAGGGTTCGAGTGGAATCGGGCGAAATATTTGCTAAGTATCGGGAACAAATAATAGAGAACAACAGCCAAGTACTCTATTAAACACATTTCTCAACAGCTGACAGAAGTTGGAATAGATTCCACCAACAAAACAGTCGCCATCGCTGTTATATCAACCAGCAGTTGAAATCTCGCATCAGCTTTTGCCTATCGCTAAACAGCGAACAACTAAACAAAACGACGTCGCCCGCTAGTCACTGTTGATCACTAACCAACAGCTGATCGAAACAACAGTTGATTTTTCAAACAACTCTAAGGCTAAACGGCGTCGCACCAACTTAACCAAACGACGTCGCAGAGGGACACGTCACCTCGCTACCAACAACTGATCAACAAACCAGCAGCTGAATAAAACAGCGCACCAAATCTCTCAACAGATGATGTCTATCATAACCAACAGCTGGTACAAAGGGCTCCACTCAAAACGCTGTCGTTCCAACTTATCAAAACGACATAGTTTCGATACCCGCTACAAAACACGCTAACGAAACCAACTGCTGGTTCCTGTTCACAAAACATCATCGCTTCAGAGTCCCTAGCTCTCTCTGCTGATCATCGCAACTAAAATACCAACAGCTGATCACTCGTAACAGCTGGTCTCTCGCAACAGCTGGATACGCGCTAATACACCAACGACTGAAATCCACGTAAGCATTGCTGCTGCTTCCTACCAAAACGCAACAACTGAAATCTAACGAAGAACTGCTGCTCCAACTGATTTCTACTACTACTGCTGATATCTTTCCAACTGTTGATTCCAACACTTAGGCAAATTCGATGGCTACGCCAAGCACATCGATCAACAGCTGGTCCAAACCCGACCAACACCTGATTGCTAAAACACAGGTCTCACAAGTTGGGTAAAAATTTTAAAAAAAATTCTGAACCTGAACCCGGACCAACCCAAAATATCTCAACCCGAACCTGAATTTTTTTCGGGTGGGTTCGGGTCGGGTTTTCGGCTCGTCAGAATTTGACATCCCTACACTGTAGCGACTACAGTGGGCTTCATTCGTAATAGTATCTTTCAAATCAATCAGGTTCGGAACCACAAATCTACCAAGAAATCTCAAGCATCCATCAGAAGAAACAGCAAAATCTTCTAACTGACCATTCTGGGTCTTAATCTTCAACTCATGAACATACGGATCAGTCCTCTGCGCTGCTCTAATGTCTGCAATAATTTGTGGTTCAACCTGAATAGAAGAAACTACAAAATACTGATCCTCTGGTAGAAAACGCCATCCAGATGTCCCTAAATCCTCATGGAGTTTGGATATACTCATCGACGTCAACATCACAGGTTGGGCTTTTCTACTCAAAGCATCGGCCACTAAATTCATTTTCCCAGGCTGATACTGAATTTCGCAGTCAAAGTCCTTCAACAACTCCATCCAACGACGTTGTTTCATATTCAGATCTGACTGAGTGAAGATATACTTCAAACTCTTATGGTCCGTGTATACCACGAACTTCTCACCATACAAGTAGTGACGCCAAATCTTCAAGGCAAACACTATCGCAGCCAATTCTAGACCATGAACGAGATACCTCGTCTCATGGGGTTTCAACTGTCGAGACGCATAGGCTATCACACGCCCGTTCTGAATCATCACACAACCCAAACCATTCAGATAAGCATCAGATCACACCACAAAACCTCCAGAATCCAAAGGCAAAGCCAACACAGGAGCAGTAGTCAACCTCTCCTTAAGCATCTGGAAACTCGACTCACATTCTTCAGTCCAAACAAAAACTTCCAATCTTTCTGGGTGAACTGAGTTATCGGCGTAGCTATTGAAGAAAACTTCTCGATAAAACGTCTGTAATAGCCACCCAAACACAAGAAACTACGGATCTCTAACACATTCTTAGGTCTCTCCCAGTCAAGAACTGCTTCGACCTTACTCAGATCCACCGAAATACCTTGTGCTGATATAACATGACCCAAAAAGACTACTCTATCCAGCTAGAATTCACACTTGCTGAATTTCGCATATAACTGTGAGTCTCTCAGTTTCTGGAAGAAAACTTCTCGATAAAACGTCTGTAATAGCCACCCAAACACAAGAAACTACGGATCTCTAACACATTCTTAGGTCTCTCCCAGTCAAGAACTGCTTCGACCTTACTCAGATCCACCGAAATACCTTGTGCTGATATAACATGACCCAAAAAGACTACTCTATCCAGCTAGAATTCACACTTGCTGAACTTCGCATATAACTGTGAGTCTCTCAGTTTCTGCAAAACCAATCTGAAATGCTCTTTATCGCTCCTCAAAATACACCAGGACGTCATCTATGAAGACAATCAAAAAATGATCTATGTACTCACTAAAGACGCGATTCATCAAATCCATGAAGACAGCAGGAGCATTCGTCAATCCAAAAGGCATCACCAGAAACTCATAGTGCCCATATCTCGTCCTGAAAGCCGTCTTCTCCACATCAGCGTCTTAATCCGCAACTGATGATAACCAGATCGCAGATCAATCTTAGAGCACACTGCCGATCCTTGCAACTGATCAAACAGGTCATCAATTCTCGGCAAAGGATACTTACTCGTCATGGTCGCTTTATTCAACTACCGAAAATATACACACATCCTCATAGATCCATCCTTCTTTTTCACAAAAAGAATCAGAGCTCCCCAAGGCGACATACTCAGTCTGATGAAGCCTTTCTCCAAAAGATCACGCAACTGATCCTTAAGTTCCTTCAACTCAGCTGGCTCCAATCGATACGAGCTCTAGAAATTGGGGCTGTCCCTGGCATGAACTCGATACTGAAATCAATCTCTCTTCTTGGAGGGAATCCAGGAATCTCATCCGGGAACACGTCTAGGAATTATCGAGCAATAGGGACGTCACTCAGCTCTACTCTCGATTCATGGGAAACATCCAAGGCATAGATCATAAACCCTGAATTCTCTAGAGACAACAGGCTGAACATCTCCATGGCAGACACTAGTGGGATCTTCGATCGTGAATCAGCACCGTAGAAATCCCACTTCTCCCCAATTTGAGGTCTAAACCTCACCACACCATGGAAACAATCTACAGTCGCTCTATAACTGGACAACACGTCCATACCCAAGATACAATCAAAATCTCTAATCTCCAAAACAATCAAGTTAGTCACCAGCACATTCTCATCAAATCTAATCACACAATCCAAAACCACCTCACGGGACATTAACCACGAACCAGCAGGTAGATACGGACACAACATAACACAGTGGGATAACACTCAACCCACACTCTTATAAAAACAAATCAGATATAAAGGAGTGTGATGCTCCAGTATCAAATAAAACTCGTGCAGTAAAATCAAAGATAGCACAAGTACCTGCAATCACTCCTTCTGGCCTATCTTCAGCTTGCTCTCTCGTCAAGGCATTCACCTGAGCTTGCTGTGGTCCCGGAAACTGAGGTCTAGAATATCCTCCGAACCTAGATGGTTCTCGTGGTTGGAAACCTGATCGTTGGGACTGAGCAAAAGGTAGCGGTCTCTACGAAGAACCACCAGGCGAACCTTCCTGCGACTGACCCGAAGACTGTCCTCCAACTGGACACACTCTAGCAAAATGTCTGGGCTGCCCACAACTATGGCAAAGACCCTGAACTCCAACACACTGTGAAGTCATATGACGACCTCCACACTGTCCACAAGTCACTCCTCCTCCGGAGCCACTGCCACCAGAACTATCAGAATCGGAAGAGCTCGAGTTCGATCGTCTCTTAAACTGTTTCCCTAGAGGCTTGAACCTCTGACGATTCGACTACTCCGGCACTTGAGGAGATTGGAAAGAGGACATCACATCCGGCACAGGTTGGAAACTACGTCCAGCTGTCGGTTGAACCTGATTCTGCACCTCCATCAGACTCTCCTCAATATTCACCACTCTATCCACGGCCTCAGCATAAGTCGCAGAGGAACCAGCTAACACCATGCAGAACAACTCGGGCCTCAACCCTCTCAGAAACTTGTTCCTCTTCGTCCTCTCCTGGTTCGCAACATGGGGAACATACGACAACATCGAAGAAAACTGACTGGCATACTAGGCCACCCTCAAGATCCCTTGCTTCAGGCTGTCAAACTCCCACTCACGGTTGTTCTAGAAATACTCAGGGGTACACTCGTGTCGAAAAGTCGCACAGAAGCTCTCCCAAGAAATCAAAGCTCCAGTCTCTATCATGACACCAGAAGGACCCCTCCATCAGCGTTGAGCATGCTCTCTCAACTGCAAAACGGCTAACTTCAATATCCTCTCCGGAGAATACTCAACAGCATCAAAAAGTTCTTCCATATGCTCTAACCAGCACTCAGCTATCAGACCACTTTAGGAACCAGTAAACGTCGGGGGATTCATCCTCTGGAACCTAGCCAACACTAGCTCCATCTCGTCGATCTGTCTAGTCACATCGTCTACCTCTGTATGTCTAGCCCGACGAAGCAAAGGTAGACTCTACTGCTCAACATCCTCATCACTGCCCGAGGCTCTAGACTCCCCATCTACCTTCCTAGCAATCCTACTCTTACCTCTCCTCGACGGAATCTACCAAAACTCAGAGGTAAGAAACAAGCAGGTATATCACAAAGGCAGATAATCACAGTGTTAGGATCGAAGGATAAGATCTCTCGATGCAACAAAATAAACAACGCTAGGGAGGGGCGTGAGATCTGATCCTATGTAAAATAAACGAGGCGAGCGCTGCTACTGTTAAAAATTTTGCGCTGCTAAAAAGAGGTGCAATACCTCGGGTTCTTGAACATTAATCAGAGCACCGGAGACAGATCTGTTATGTAATAAAAACATGCGTAAAACACCAGAACTGAATCCTAATTTTAAAACTATCACAAACAAATTTCTGTTCAACATAAATCTGTTCGACTGTGAAAGTGTGCAATCTGAAAAGTATGCGTTCTAATATAAATTGCGTATGCAGAAGTACTGAAATTAAAAGAATACAATACGCTGCTATTTGTTTCTGGAATTTCGGATATAAATATCCTACGCCTCCCCTTCTTCCGCCTCGGAAGGTTCCACTAGAAGACTTGATCTACACATCGTGTACATACCCGATCCAACAGCCAGCAGCTGCTAGAACTCCTAGACTCTACACCAGCCCTCGGCTGTGTCAATCACTTGTTTTACGCCTTTGTGAGAAAGGCAACAGACACAGAGTTTAACTTCTTCGTGCTTGGACGGGATCTGATTTCTGCATTTTGGGTTTGAGATTCATTCACTATACAATATCGCTGAACTCTCATGAATGTGAATGAATCTCTGTGTGTGTGAGATTTACAGTGTAAGCAACTCTCGTAATAATAAAATCTCACACAACTGGTAAATGCTCCTAAAGAGCTGATGAAGACTCAGCAGTCGACACTGCAATAAGCTCCTCTCTAATGGTGGTCGACTGCTTCATCTTCCTGTTTTCTTCCCTCTGTAATTTCTCTGTTTTTGTCTTTCACACCAACATCATCGATTCCTTCAAATCTTCTTGTATATAAACCCTCTGTTCAATTTAATCCGTTTGACACACTTTTCTTCCCGTTAAAAGATGTTCTGTAAAGTACCGACAGGGAGTTGTCCTTGTGTCCTTTCTTTTGCAGGCTTTTTGTCGTGTTCAACAGCTTGAACTAGGCTCAGCTGTTGACATCCAGCTTTAGTAATTCTTCATAAGAGATACGTCAACTGCTTTTCCTGAATGTTTGTTTTATCACGTCTGATTCAACAGCTGTTTGCTCAGCTGTTGTCTTTCTTTGTTCCAGCAGCTGATAGAACTCCTAGACTCTACACCAGCCCTCGGCTGTGTCAATCACTTGTTTTACGCCTTTGTGAGAAAGGCAACAGACACAGAGTTTAACGTCTTCGTGCTTGGACGGGATCTGATTTCTGCATTTTGGGTTTGAGATTCATTCACTATACAATATCGCTCAACTCTCATGAATGTGAATGAATCTCTGTGTGTGTGAGATTTACAATGTAAGCAACTCTCGTAATAATAAAATCTCACATAACTGGGAAATGCTCCTAAAGAGCTGATGAAGACTCAGCAGTCGACACTGCAATAAGCTCCTCTCTAATGGTGGTCGACTGCTTCATCTTCCTGTTTTCTTCCATCTGTAATTTCTATGTTTTTTTTGTCTTTCACACCAACATCATCGATTCCTTCAAATCTTCTTGTATATAAACCCTCTGTTCAATTTAATCCGTTTGACACACTTTTCTTCCCGTTAAAAGATGTTCTGTAAAGTACCGACAGGGAGTTGTCCTTGTGTCCTTTCTTTTGCAGGCTTTTTGTCGTGTTCAACAGCTTGAACTAGGCTCAGCAGTTGACATCCAGCTTTAGTAATTCTTCATAAGAGATACGTCAACTGCTTTTCCTGAATGTTTGTTTTATCACGTCTGATTCAACAGCTGTTTGCTCAGCTGTTGTCTTTCTTTGTTCACACATTGCTCATCAGTTGTTGTCTTCTATTCACATTTAATCAACGCCTGATATCAGCTGATGGCTTGTCTTATCATTTGAACATCTACTGTTCACATTTGAACGCCGTCTGATTCCATCTTCTCTTCGCAACGTCTGATCGACATCTGCTCAACTTCTGATATTATCTTCGCTCAGATCTTACTTCGTTCGGATCACCTCAGCTCTTTGTTCAGATCTCTACTGTACATCAGATCTCTCTTCAGCTCTTTGTTCAGATCTCTACTGTACATCAGATCTCTTCAGCTCTATCTTCAGATCTCTTCAGCTGTTCTCGTCTGCCTTCAGCTGTTGGTCACATCTGCCTTCAGCTGTTGGTTCTTCTTCCTTCAGTTGTTCCAGCTGTTGGTCATGTATATGCTCCAGCTGATCGTTCTTTGTGCACCAGCTAGTCCAGCTACTCCAGCTGATACAAAATCTCTTCAGCTGAACATTCTTTTTAACTCTCTTATCCAACTTCTTCTCTTCACTTTCTGTCGACATCTGATTTTCTCTTTTCCTTACGTCTGATCCATTTATCCTTTGCGCCACGTCTGATTTATCTTCATAAGCTGATTCATCGTCTGTTTCATTTTCTACTTAGTGTAACAGCTGATTAACATCGTCTGGAAAACATCTGAATATCTTTAATCCAACATCTGAATCAGCTGCTCCACATCTGATTCAGATTCCTCTTTTGCGTTTGATCACTTCTTTGCTTTACCAGATTTCTCCAGACTTCTCTTATCTTCTCTCAGACTTCACAGACTTTTCTTCTCGTTCCTGTTGACAACTGATTCATGTACACCTTAGCGCTTGCAACAGAAACTCTAATTCTTCTTTTGGCTCTCCAGCTGCTGTCAACTATCTACCTATATCTGCACACTAAGTAGAGACATTAGAAACACAATAATAGGTTTTGTGTAATTCAAAACATAGATCCATCAATCTCTCCCTTTTTGATTTACACAAAACCTCAAATAACAGATGCGTAATCTAACAATTCTCTCCCTTTTTGTGGGAATCAAAAAGGAATCGAAATCTGGTCTTCTCGACAAATTTTAAATAAATCTCTCCCTACACTGTCACAACAAAAACAACGTGACAGCATGAATTTACAGATTTTGAAAATCAAAACTGATTTTGGGGACAACCGAATGCACCAATATGCTATGATTTTGAAAAAGCTGATCGTATGCTACTATTTAGCTTACAATATGTAGATGGAAGTTAAGAATAAACGAATAACAGATTTTCTTCCATTTCATTCCAGACATGGCCCCATAACCTCATCTGAAAATCTTGGCATACACACAGATTTGTGAGATCTGTGTAAGCTTGTCAGAAGAAATATTGCCGCATTTTCTTTCGGAAATAACTCTGTAATTCGAAGATCATTACTCTCCCTATACATTCAGGTCAAAAACATTTCAAAACCTTAAAAACATTTGTATCATAGATACGAATTCCGCATAAACAGATAGTTGAAAACACATAAGAGCACTTAAATAAACTTTGTTTCAAATAAGAACATGTGCTACTGAATCACCTAAATTATTCAGATTTGGCAAAGAAACGATAACTGAATCTATTGGATTTTTCTTTCATTTCTCCTGTTTTGTCACATGTGCTGAAAACAGCCCAACCAAAACAGAATCTTGACATCCACACGGAACTCGAGCATTCCGTGTCAGCTCGACAAAAGAACAACCGAAGATCAAGAATCATTCCTCTCCCTATCTTCATAAAATAAGCTTTCCAAAAAAATTTAAAACATTTAAAAATAGATAGAACATGCGTTTTAAAAAGAATGCTCGTTCAAGAACAACCTGCTCTAATACCACTTGTTAGGACCGAAGGATCAGATCTCTCGATGCAACAAAATAAACAACGCTAGGGAGGGGCGTGAGATCTGATCCTATGTAAAATAAACAAGGCGAGCGCTGCTACTGTTAAAAATTTTGCGCTGCTAAAAAGAGGTGCAATACCTCGGGTTCTTGAACATTAATCAGAGCACCGGAGACAGATCTGGTATGAAATAAAAACATGCGGAAAACACCAAAACTGAATCCTAATTTTAAAACTATCACAAACAGATTTCTGTTCGACATAAACCTGTTCGACTGTGCAAGTGTGCAATCTGAAATGTATGCGTGCTAATATAAATTGCGTATGCAGAAGTACTGAAATTAAAAGAATACAATACACTGTTATTTATTTCTGGAAGTTCTGATATAAATATCCTACGTCTCCCCTTCTTCCGCCTCGGAAGGTTCCACTAGAAGATTTGATCTACACATCGTGTACAGACCCGATCCAACAGCCAGCTGCAGCTAGAACTCCTAGACTCTACACCAGCCCTCGGCTGTGTCAATCACTTGTTTTACGCCTCTGTGAGAAAGGCTATAGACACAGAGTTTAACGTCTTCGTGCTTGGACGGGATCTGATTTTTGCATTTTGGGTTTGAGATTCATTCACTATACAATATCGCTCAACTCTCATGAATGTGAGTGAATCTCTGTGTGTGTGAGATTTACAGTGTAAGCAACTCTCGTAATAATAAAATCTCATACAACTGGGAAATGCTCCTAAAGAGCTGATGAAGACTCAGCATTCGACACTGCAATAAGCTCCTCTCTAGTGGTGGTCAACTTCTTCATCTTCCTGTTTTCTTCCCTCTGTAATTTCTCCGTTTTTTTTGCTTTCACACCAGCATCATCGATTCCTTCAAATCTTCTTGTATATAAAGCCTCTGTTCAATTTAATCCGTTTGACACACTTTTCTTCCCGTTAAAAGATGTTCTGTAAAGTACTTAACAGGGAGTTGTCCTTGTGTCCTTTCTTTTGCAGGCTTTTTGTCGTGTTCAACAGCTTGAACTAGGCTCAGCAGTTGACATCCAGCTTTAGTAATTTTCATAGTACGATACGTCAACTGCTTTGCCTGAATGTTTGTTTTATCACGTCTGATTCAACAGCTGTTTGCTCAGCTGTTGTGTTTCTTTGTTCACACATTGCTCATCAGCTGTTGTCTTCTCTTCACATTTAATCAATGCCTGATATCAGCTGATGGCTTGTCTTCTCATTGAACAGCTGTTGTTCATTGTTCCTTCATTTGATCTCGTCCAACAGCTGATCAATCTCTGATATCAACTACTGTTCACATTTGAACGACGTCTGATTCCATCTTCTCTTCGCAACGTCTGATCGACATCTGCTCAAAATCTGATATTATCTTCGCTCAGATCTTACTTCGTTCTGATCTCTTATGTACATCAGATCTCTTCAGCTCTTTGTTCAGATATCTACTGTACATCAGATCTCTCTTCAGCTCTTTGTTCAGATCTATACTGTACATCATATCTCTTCAGCTTTATCTTCAGATCTCTTCAGCTGTTCTCGTCTGCCTTCAGCTGTTGGTCACATCTGCCTTCAGCTGTTGGTTCTTCTGCCTTCAGTTGTTCCAGCTGTTGGTCATGTATATACTCCAGCTGATCGTTCTTTGCGCACCAGCTGGTCCAGCTACTCCAGCTGATACGAAAACTATTGAGCTGAACATTCTTTTTAACTCTCTGATCCAACTTCTTCTCTTCACCTTCTGTCGACATCTGATTTTCTCTTTTCCTTACGTCTGATCCATTTATCCTTTGCGCCACGTCTGATTTATCTTCATCATCTGATTCATCGTCTGTTTCATTTTCTCCTTAGCGTAACAGCTGATTAACATCGTCTGGACAACATCTGAATATCTTTAATCCAACATCTGAATCAGCTGCTCCACATCTGATTCAGATTCCTCTTTTGCGTCTGATCACTTCTTCGCTTTACCAGAT